>OVBE01006567.1:0-19683 GCA_900406425.1 Iberis pinnata | reverse complement strand
ATATATATATATATATATATATATAATATATTATTGGAGAATTCTCAAAAATATTGCAAAAAACTAGGGTTATTCCAAAAATACCACAAACTCTCAAAAGTTTCAAAAATACCACATATATTTCCAAAAATACCACAAAAATGTTTTTGTTCCAAAAATACCACAAAATTTGAATAGCTTTAAAATTTTAAATTTAATCCTACAACCCAAAACCAAACCCTACCCCCTTCAAAACTAAACCCTAAACTCTATTTAGTGAACCCAAACACAGACTTTTAAATTCTTAACCTTTAAAATTCATTTTTTATATTTGTGGTATTTTTGGAATATTTGAGAGTGTGTGGTATTTTTGGAATTTTTGGGAGTGTGTGGTATTTTTGAAATTTTAACTTCAATTGGTGTTTCAAAGAATTCCTCTATATTATTTTAGTTATAGTTTTCATTTTGAATAAATTATTCAGTTTAGAAAAATAAAATAAATATTTTATGAAGATTTCGTTTTTTAATTTATATTATTAGATATAGGTTTGGTTACATGGATAGTAGTAAGAGATATATTCTTTTGCCATATGTCCCGGTGGCAACATAGCTCTCCAACAATTGAGAGCATTGGAGTTCGAACCTCACTTGGTGCAGATGAATGCAGAGGTAGCTACCACTAGGCTACATGCTCTTCGGCGTAGTAAAAAATATTTTAACATGTGTTTGACAACAAAGATAATACATTTATTGTTTGGTCTTTGTTTATTTAATTAATGGAAAATAATTTAAATTTAAACAAACAAAATTTTTATTTTTAAAAACTTTACCTTTTGATATATAGGAGATGTGATGCTAATATAAAATGTGTATTATTTTTTAATTATGATTAAAAAAGTTTCAATTTTGATATTTTCTTATAATTTACTAATAAAAATGTATTGGAGTTCATTTTAAATATTTCAGTATAGAAAATTTCAAATTATTTTTGTTTAAGGCACTAAATTTTGTAAGTATCAAAAAATATTAAATAAAACTAAAATACAAAAAAATATTCCAAATATTTACAAGTAATGTAATATTTTAATGGATAAATGACTATCACAAAATCTGTTCTCTCTCCTCGCTGATAACCGCTGGGGAATTGATATGTGGTTACTCTACTTCTCTCTCCGGTTATGGAGAAACTTTAGGCGGTTCCTGTCAGTTTTCTATGTGAATTTTGTTGTAACTGTCTCTTCTTTTCTCAATCCATTATTTTAGCCAGTTACAATTAACTTCTACATCTTCTCTTTTCTTCCTTTTGTTCAATTCTGTGCAAAAAATCCATTAACAATGTCTGATAACTTTCGAAACAAAATGCAAAATCTTACTCCTGGGTTAGAGGATGATTCCATCTAAATCTCTTTCGATTCTTGTAATCGAGCAATGGTTGTTACTCAACACAGCCTTGTGGTCCTCCCGGTTAACCCGAAGAAGCAAAACATTCGGGCAATGTTGGTGGCTCTTCCGCGAGTTTGGGGAGTTCACCAATTTGTCTCTGGCCGATTGGTTGATACGGCAAAGTTGCAATTCTTTTTCCCTTCCGAAGAGGCACTTAACGGCGTAATTAGACGAGGTCCATGGGCTTTTAACGATTGGATGATAACTACCCATCGTTGGACCTACAATCAACAAGAAGATGATCTAAAATCCATTCCATTTTGGGTTCAAATCCATGGCATACCAATGCAATTTTTAACTCGTCAAATGGTTACAAGGATTGGGCATAACCTGGGATTTTTTTATTGAGACAGATTTTGTTGATAGAGGTGGACAAACCGCCAACTTTGTCCGAGTGAAATTGCTTTGCCATATGGATGTACCGCTTCAATTTCAACGTTTGTTTCACTTTAGTGCGGATCCGGTGATTCTCAAACTTCATTACGAAAAGTTGAGAAACTTTTGCTTCAAATGTGGTTCCCTATGTCATGAACAATCGGATTGTTCTAAATCCGACGAAGCTCCTCCAACACCACCTCCCTCTGATGGTGAAGATGAAGACACCAACCCCGATGCAGATCCCGATGAAGATCCGATGGCCACCGCACCAGCCATATCTCCAATTGCTTCTCATGCACCGGCTTCTCCACACTCGGCTTCATCGCAAACTTCACCTGTTCACTCAAAAAAGCGTCGGCTCGATTCTCCTCCGCCACCACCACCACGCTCGCCACCGATTACCTACCATCACTACTCCACCGCTGGTTCCTCAGGAGGTAAATCAGAAACACGGCGTGTTGTCAACGATGAAGAGTGTCGAGAAATCTTCTGCAAGAGGCAGAGGCGTGTAATAGACACATATGACATTAGGTATTGGGCCTACTAATTTAATGAAGCAGGCCCATCTGGATCTTTTCCAAGAAATGAAGAAATTAAGACTAATCAAGAAAGGGGTTCGGTGGGCCCAAACCCACCGGCGGTGCCATGAATACGGCCTTTTGGAACTGTCGTGGTTTAAAGGAGTTCNAAACCCACCGGCGGCGCCATGAATACGGCCTTTTGGAACTGTCGTGGTTTAAAGGAGTTCACGGTAGTTCGACGCCTTAAAGGGATATCTCACAAATATTCCTTGGATATACTCTTTCTGATCGAGGTGAAGAATCCAGATAATGTAGTTCGTGATGTTGCAAGTAGATTAAGATTTGATTATGCTCATTGTGTAAAACCGTTAGGGCGGGGTGGGGGTTTAGCTTTGCTTTGGAATAGTAATGTAAGAGTTTCTATCATTTCCTCGGACAACCGAATGATCGATTGTAAAGTTTCTAATGAAGTTGATACTTTCTACTATTCTTGCATTTATAGTCATCCAATTCGACAATTGAGACATATTATTTGGGATAAATTACAACGCATTTCATTAACCCAAGATGGGCCTTGGCTACTGAATGGGGATTTTAATGAAATATTACACTCCAATGAAACTCGTGGTGGTCTTCCTCGAGAACCATGGAGCCTTGTCGATTTTTAGAATACAGTAAATATTTGTCGAATAAAAGATCTGCCTTTTTATGGGAATAATATGACTTAGGCTGGTAAACTCGTTCATTAACTATTGAGAGTTGGCTGGATCGTGCAATGTGTAACCAGGAATGGACGGCTAATTTTCCGGATTCTAGTGTAACCTATCTTGATATGGTCGAATCTGATCATCGTGCGGCTATTCTTAATATCCGTAAACAAGTAGTCTCGGGATTTAAATTCTTTCGTTATGACCCTCGTTTTGAACAAGATGAAGGCTTTCAAAACATCATTTTACGTGGTTGGACCTCCTTGGGATCTCGTTTGGTCACTGTGATGGATCGGGCTGCGAATTGTCGTAAGGAAATTGCACTATAGCGTTGTAATCAGACGTGCATATAGAGATGTACATGAATGGATTAACACAACAACACAGCTTCAAAACTCTGAAGTGAGTCATTCCTCTCGTTCAACTTGTTGGTCACCACCACCAGATGGATGGGTTAAATGTAATTATGATGCCACACATCATCAAGGTGCATCACCTTCAGGTCTCGGGTGTATACTCCGAGACTCTAAAGGGAATTTCTTGCATTGTGGTCATCGACGTTTTGCTGGCAGGCATACCGTTGAAGATGCTGAATTAACTGGACTAATTTGGGCTATCCACTCTACATTTGAATTGGGTTATACCAAAGTCATTTTTGAAGGGGATAACAAAACCATCACTCAACTAATTCTACAAGGAACATCTCACCGGCGTTTAGATCATTATCTCCACACGATTAGAGCTTCTACAATAACGTTCAAAGAAGTGCATTTCGACTATCGATCACGGGAGGCCAATTTATGTGTTGATTATCTATCTAAATTTGCTCTTAATCATGTTCAAGATTCTGAAATTCGACATACTTGTCCATTTTCATTACTTCTACTTGTAAACAATGATAGTCCATGAATAAATTTGTCGTTAAAAAAATGAATATCAGAAAATTGATAATGTATCACGTGATTATGGATCTTTAAATTTATCCATAGAATAGAAAACTTGTTTTATTCGGATCAAACTACTAAAGAAATGATGTATTTATTTGCTATGATATTGTGTTATAAGATATTCTTTTGAAATTGCATATAATACATCGAGATTTAGGTCTACTATAAAATACTAAAAATTTATGCCCAAATCCAGTTCGAATATATCTCATTACAAACTAAAACCCTAACCCACAAATGAAAATACTCTAATTCAGGGTGGCCTAATCCTATATACTAATCTAACCGCAGTTAAGACCTTATCCATAGTTAAAGCAAAAACTCATCATATCTAGAAAAACTCTAAATCTGCTACAAAGTGAAGGCGAAACAATGCTGTCCCTCCGGCTAGCCGAACTCACCTACGCAAAAAAAAAACAGTTAAGACATAGAAAGAAGATGAAAGGGTTGAAAGCGTTTCCACCGTGAAAACCTTTAAAAAGTCGCCAAAAACAGACAATGTCGTTGTTAGAGAGAGGACAGATCTACCCACCCATTGGTTCGGGAAGGAGGAGTCGCTGGTGAACTCGACATCCTCAAGCAAAGATCACCCAAGCACCACCACCGTCCTNAAGCCCCACCACCGTCCTTTTGGGAGCAGTAGATCCCCCCCCCCCCCAACAACAGAGAACTTTGCCGCCGCGATATCCTCGTCTTCCTTGCGAGAGCTATGCCGCCGGATTAGCTAGATCCTCGACGTCCCTCAACTGCTTCTCTTTTTTGCCGCGATTACGCTTGGTTGAATTGATTGCGATAGATCGTCTGAACGAATTTGCGGGTGAAGAGCAGGCCACCAGAGCTCTTCGGCGTTGGACTCGCCACAAATTTAGAATCATGGAACACATATTTTTTAGTCATAAATTATCGTCGGAAATCTCAAATTTCACCTCCGATCTAGTTTTCTCAATCAGAGGGGAGAGAGACGAGAGAAAACGAAAGATGAAGAAAGATAAACTTTATCTTATATTTTTTGCTATGATTTCCGTTCACAAAATCTTACCATCAGAGTTAAAAACTTTGTATAAAGAAAATGGATGATATAAAATTTGTATTCCATTCCACATAGAGACAATAAGAATTTATTGGTCGAAAATTTTTATATTTAGTTTTAGTTTTAATCGTTTTTAAATTTTGGATATTGATATTGAAAATGATGGATCACTATATGTTTGTTACTATTGTTTATTTGTGTCTTCGAAAGCAACTTAGATATTTTTAGATCGCCAAAACAATTCTTAGCCACGCATATATTATATTATATTTATTTTAAAAAATTAATATATGAAATAGCACACAATATATTATTATTAGTCTTTTTCTTAAATGGCAAATATTATTATCATTCGTACAAGTGAAAAAGTATGTCAAGCTACTTTTTCCTTTTCGAATAATACTTTTCTTTTCTGCCTTTATGATTTTGTGGCAAAGCTGGTTTGTTCCTTTCTCATGTTTTTTCCCTACCTTGTATTATAGATTAAAAAATATTAATAATTACGAATACAGATTTTTCTTCTTGTTGTTTTTCACCCAAAGCCTTAACTTGGAAAAAGAAAATTTTGGCACCCAACAAAACATAGACTAACGCCAAACGCATAAAACACTATAATTGAACAGACAGAGACAGTAGGTCTATCTTCTGTTTGTTAAAAAGTTTGGAAAACTAATACTACCTCCATTTCATTTAAAATATTTTTTAATTTCATTGTAAGTATTTTTAAATGTTTTAATACATATTTTTTTGTTTACCCAATTTTAAAATACAGATAAATCAAAGAGTAGTTTTCTTTTCGCAAATTGTTGCAAATATGAGACCACAACCTCATATTTGGGAAATAGAACTTAATGTATAGATACATAACCAAAAAAACTAATAAGCTCAAAGAAACATGCTCCTTTTCATGTTTTTGTTATCCTAAAATGGAGGTATTCAAATTAGGCCTGATAAAATTTTCAAAAATTTTGCGTTTCTTAATTTAGTTGTCTATATATTAGAGGTTCTATTTTACTGGTTTAAGATATGATTCATAATCAACTTTATAATATGAAATTTTGCAATTATGCGGAGTTGAACTCTGATAAAAAAAGAAAATAATAAATAGATTCTTAACCATTAAACCAAAACTATTTATGCATCTTACTTGTTAATTAACTACTTTGATTGGCTACCCAACCTTATTATGATATGCTAAATTTCGGGAAAATATACTAGATGTGGTGTCTTTTGGATTCTTTACAAGATTATATAGCTCAATACTAATGTAATATCTAGTTACATATGCCACGTGGTTTATTTTATAAAAGGCTTTCAAATTAATTAAACTTAGTATTAAACTTCAGATATATCATTCATTATATTCATCAAGCCGAATCCAAGAAAATCATCAAAACAAAAGCCCAACTATACAAAACAAAATCGAATTGGGATCATTAAGGTCCAAAAGGCCCGGGCCCGGTTTTGGGAAAACTCTAATGTCCCTAGCGAAAGATGCAGAACGCATCGCCGCCACCGACGTTGACTTGCCACGAACGCCGCCAGATGAGGTCCTCCGGAGGCCGGACAGCGGTTTCCAGACAGAGAAGACACATGGTGATAAAGTCCTCCTTACAATCGTACACACTTTGAAACCTTGGACAAAATGGAAAGATGAAACAGATGCGGAATGATGTAGTTTTGATGGTGAGATGATTCTGGACATATTGGAATGGAGATGAGAGTGATGTTGAATGGGTTATGGATATAGTGGATCGATAGGAACTCACAAAGGCTGCAAAAGGCCTTTGATACACCTGGATGATCTTAGGATATTATACACCTAAAGATCAAACATAATTGGATATTACACACCAAATTTGGAACCAAATTTGGAAAGAGTTTTGATAAAAAGTTAGTGGAGTCTCAAATGAGTTTTACAACTAGAATAAATAGAAAACAAGAGTATTTATGCATGTAGGAGAGAAGGAGACTTGAAATTCGTAGTCTATGTATGAAAGAGAGAGAAAGACACTTCAATAAATGTTGTGCATGCACTAGATACGAATTTGAAGTGTTTAGACCTTTATTCATCTTCTCTTGGTCTTCTTTGATCAATATTGGGCCATTATGAGTACCAAACTTGCCTTAATAAAAACCAAACTTGGAAAACCCATTGGGACAAAATCAAGCTTGGGAAAAAGAGTACAAGCTAAATATTTACCTAAACATTGATCAATCTTGAGCTTGAATGCAATTTGTTGCTGTTGGAATATCTTCAAAGCTCAAGTGCTTAAATTGATCTTCTAAGTTGATTAGAACCTTCTTGAGTGCTCCAGCAAGTCTTTTTTTTAGATCTTGATCTTGTCATAGGACCAATTGGTATCTCCAGAGTACATTCCTCTTCATGCTCTTCCTTAGCTACAAGCTTATCTTCTTCATCATCTTCATCTCCTAATTTCTTGTTGTCCATAATTGCATTAGCTCTTTGTTCTTTGTCAAGTAGGGATGTATCATCCTCCCTCTTTAAAAGGATTTGTCCTCAAATCCAAATCATATGGAACAAAAGGAAACAATTCAGAAACATTGAAGCTATTGTTAACAGCATACTTACCTTGTAAATCCAATTGATACGCATTGGAATTAATCTTCTTTATGATCTGAAATGGACCATCAACCCGAGGCATTAGTTTAGACTTTCTTTCAGCAGGGAACCTTTCTTTCCTCAAATGTATCCAAACTCTATCTTCCACTTGAAATTCAATCTTATGCTTATGCTTGTTTGCTTGATCTGCATATTGTTTAGTCCTAGTTTCTATGTTCTCCCTAGTTTTCTCATGTAACTTCTTCACCCATTCAGCCTTTGTTTTACCATCGGTTCCTTCATTCCCTAGGGTAGTTAGTCAGCTATGTAAGCGAGTTTCATTTTCTAGTGTAGGAAGTAAACAAGGGTTAGGAACTCTCCTATCAATCTGTCTCAAAGGTGAGTAGTTATCCTGGTATGCCTGGTGGCACGTATGGAAGAAATTTTTGCTATTCCTCTAGTGTATAGTGTAGCTAGTCAGTTAGGATTGCTAGTCCGTTAGGACTCATTCTTTCAGTCAAAGGCAAAGAAGTTAAATCTAATGGTGTAAGAGGATTAAAACCATAAATAAGTTCAAATGGAGAGTATTTAGAAGCAGAATGCATTGAATGGTTATATGCAAATTCAGCATGAGGCAAACATTCTTCCCATGTTTTTATATTCTTTTTAATCAAAGCCCTAAGCAATGCAGATAATGTCCTATTAACAACCTCAGTTTGCCCATCAGTTTGGGAATGACATGTAGTTGAAAACAAAAGCTTAGTACCTAATCTACTCCATAATGTTTTCCAGAAATAACTCAAGAATTTAGTATCCCTATCCGAGACAATTGTTTTAGGTATTCCATGCAATCTAACAACATCCCTAAAGAACAGATTTGCAACATGAAATGCATCATTAGTTTTATGACAAGGAATAAAATGAGCCATTGTAGAAAACCTATCAACTACCACAGATATAAAATCTTTTCCAGTTTTAGTTCTAAGCAGTCCTACCACAAAGTCCATAGAAATATCATGCCAAGGATGAGATGGTATAGGCAAAGGAGTATACAAACCATTGGAGTGAACCTTTGACTTAGCCTGTTTTCAGTTTATACACTTGGAGTAGATGTTCTCCACATCTCTTTTCATTCTTGGCCAATAGAAGTGGTCTTGCATCACTTTAAGGGTTTTATCTCTTCCAAAGTGTCCCATTAGTCCTCCACCATGAGCTTCCCTAACCAACAACTCACGAACAGAACAATTAGGAATACAAAGTCTATTATCATAAAAGAGATACCCTTCATGCTTGTGGAAGTGGTTTGAAGCTTGTTTTTCACTTTGCTTAAAGACTTCCTGAAAATCAGAATCTGTTAAATATCGCTCTTTAAGATGTTCAAATCCTAAGAGTTTTGCATCTAAAGTAGTTAAAAATGTATATCTCCTAGATAAAACATCGGCAACAACATTGTCCTTACCTTTCTTATACTTGATCACATATGGAAAAGTTTCAATAAATTCAACCCACCTGACATGACTCTTGTTTAGTTTTTTCTGACCGTTTAAATGCTTTAAAGACTCATGATTTGAATGCATAACGAACTCCTTAGGCCATAGGTAATGTTGCCAAGTTTGGAGAGCTCTCACCAATGCATACATCTCCTTATCATAGGTTGGAAAATTCAGCATAACTCCTCCAAGTTTTTCACTAAAATAAGCAATGGGCTTCTGTTCTTGCATAAGCACGACTCCAATACCTATACCTGATGCATCACATTCAATTTCAAACGTTTTGAGAAAATCAGGAAGTATAAGTAATGGTGCATTGGTTAGTTTATCCTTAAGCGTCAGGAATGCATCTTATGTTCTGGTCCCCATTTAAATCCTACATTCTTCTTAATTACTTCAGTTAATGGGGCTGTCAAAGTGCTGATATCCTTCACAAATCTCCTATATAATCCAGCCAATCCATGAAAACTCCTAACTTCACCTACAGATTTGGGACTTGGCCATTCTTTGATTGCTCTAATCTTTTCTTCATCTACTTTAACACCTGCTGCACTTACAACAAAACATAAGAAGACAAGGTTATTTGTACCAAATGTGCATTTCTTTAGGTTAGCAAAGAGTTTCTCCTTTCTAAGAACATCCAAAACAGATTGTATATGTTACACATGATCTTCTAAACTCTTGCTATAAATCACAATATCATCAAAATAGACTACCACAAAATGTCCTATGAATGCTCTAAGAATATGGTTCATTAATCTCATGAAAGTACTAGGTGCATTAGTAAGTCCAAATGGCATGACTAACCATTCATATAAACCATGTTTAGTTTTAAATGCAGTTTTCCATTCATCCCCCTCTTTCATCCTAATATGATGATATCCACTTTTAAGATCTATCTTAGAAAATAATTTAGACCATGTAACTCATCTAACATATCATCAAGTCTAGGAATAGGGTGGCGATACTTTACAGTGATGTTGTTGATGGCTCTGCAATCTACACACATCCTCCAGCTTCCATCTTTCTTAGGAACAAGTAATACTAGTACATCACAAGGACTCATGCTCTCCCTAATATGTCCTTTACGCATCAGCTCATCCACTTGATTTTGAATCTCTTTTGTTTTAACCAGATTGGTTCTATAAGCAAGTCTGTTCGACAAAGATGCTCCTAGAACAAAGTCAATATGGTGCTCAATTCCTTTAATAGGTGGTAAACCTATAGGATTATCTTCAGGGAAGATATCTTGATATTTCTGCAATAGATCTTTTAGTTCACTCGGATGATCAGGTGGTATGTTAGAAAATCTACTAAGAACTTCTTTGAACACAAATAACAAAACAGGTTGTTTAAAGTGTAAAGCTCTCTTGATATCACCTGATATGGCAAAGAATTTGGGATTCTTTTTAACCTGTTCAGCACTCTTTTTAAGATGGAGTTGATCTTGATACACTTCTTGTGGACATAGAGGGATGAGAGTTATCTTTACGCCTTTAAACTCAAAGGTATATCTATTAGTGTATCCATCATGGATAACTCTCCTATCTAATTGCCAAGGTCTTCCAAACAGAATATATCCAGCCTCTATAGGTAATACATCACATACAACTTCGTCCTCATACTTACCTATGCGAATTGGAACTGTTACTTGAATGCTTATATTCATTTCTCCATCCTCATTGAGCCATTGAAGCTTGTAAAGCTTAGGATGCTTTGTGGTTGTAAGTTTAAGCTTGTTAACTATGGTAGTACTAGCTACATTGGTGCAACTACCTCCATCAATAATAATGCTGCAGACTTTGTCTTGTACAAAACACCTTGAATGGAATAAATTTTCCCTCTGCTCTTTTTCCTTTTCTTTAGGTTGTAGGCTCAAGGTTCTTCTTGTTACAAGTAGATTACCAATTGCTGGTGGCTCATAATCTTCAGAAGATATTAATTTAGTTTCAGCTTCTTCTTCTTCTGAATCTAAATCACCATTGTATAAAATCATGTTCTTCTTGTTAGTACATTCATTGGCATAATGTGCTCTTCCTTGACACTTGAAGCATTGAACATAACTTGATTTACTTGGCCTTGTAATTAATTTGCCTTTATCAATACTTGGATTGTATTTAGATTCTTCTTTTAAGGCAGATTGAGATTGACTTGGTTTTGAATAATCCTTTTGGAAGTTAGGCTTGCTGTCCTTAGGATAATTTTATCTTGATGTGTTCTTTCTCTTGAGTTGTTGTTCAATAAGTACAGCCTTGTGCATCATCTCTTCAAGTTCTTCATAGGGATGCAATTCAAGACTATCTTGTATTTCTCTATTTAATCCTCCAATAAATCTTGACAAAGTAGCATCTCGGTCCTCTTGTACATTGGCTCTAATCATAAGAGTTTCCAGCTCCTGAAAATACTCTTCCACACTCTTAGTGCCTTGTACAACTCTCCTTAGTCTTTGATGCAATTCTCTGCAATAGTAACTAGGAACAAACCTTCTCCTCATAAGATTTTTCATTTCTAGCCAAGTTTGAACAAGATAATTGATTTCTTCTTCGAGTAGTCACTAGTTGATCCCACCAACTCAATGCATAGTCATGAAATTCAGTGGCTGGCACTTTAATCTTGTTTTCTTTTGTATAGTTGTGGCAAACGAAAACCAGTTCTATCTTTTTCTCCCAATCTAGATAAGCATATGGATCACTCTTTCCATAGAAAGGTGGTATTCTCAATTTTAGACCATCAAAGTTTTCTGGTCTAGGCCTCATTTCCTCTCTACCTCTCCTATGACCTCTACGGCTAATGTGAGAAGCATTGCTCCTACTTTCGTAATAATCATCAGCTGCTATATCTTGATGTGGTTGATTAAAACCTTCAGGATTGTGATTTCTTCTCCTCTTAGACAGTTCTAAATCATGTTATGAAGCAGAGCTCCTTCTAGCTTTATTATTAGCCTCAATCTTCTCATCCATCATCTTGGACAACTGAGCAATTATAGCTTCCACCCATAGCTTATTAAATTGAGTATTAGATCCTTCAACTCCTTCCTCACTATATCCAGCCATTGCACCTTGCACAAAAAAGCAAATAGATAAGATGGATATATGTTTAATAACGAGTTAGATAATTCCTAAACAACACAGGAACTAGTTTCAGCACAATCCTTCAACAAAACATATTTTCAGAAAATTCCAGCAGAATTTTTAAGAGTTAAATTCGTTTTTTTCTTCAAACACAGATCAATATCTAAGGACTTAAGGCACAAATTATGTTTGTTTATCACTCAATCACAGTCCTAAATATCAAATATATCAATTTAGTAATCATATGCACAACCAGAATTCAGATGGACAAAACAGAAGTTAAAGAGTCAAATAAGTGAAGAACAATAAACTCCATGTTCTATCAACACCAAAGGCCNAAAACAGAAGTTAAAGAGTCAAATAAGTGAAGAACAATAAACTCCATGTTCTATCAACTCCAAAGGCCTCAAAGTGGCTCTGATACCACTTGATAAAGTCCTCCTTACAACCATACACACTTTGAAACCTTGGACAAAATGGAAAGATGAAACAGATGCAGAATGATGTAGTTTTGATGGTGAGATGATTATGAACAGATTGGAATGGAGATGAGAGTGATGTTGAATGGGTTATGGGTAGAATGGATCGATAGGAACTCACAAAGGTTGTGAAAAGCCCTTGATACACCTGGATGATCTTAGGATATTACACACCTAAATATCAAACAGAATTGGATATTACACACCAAATCTGAAACCAAATTTTGAAAGAGTTTTGATAAAAAGTTGGTTGAGTCTCAAATGAGTTTTACAACTAGAATAAATAGAAAACATTAGGATTCATGCATGTAGGAGAGAAGGAGACTTGAAATTCATAGTTTATGCATGAAGGAGAGAGAATGAAACTTCAATAAATGTTGTGCATGCACTAGATACGAATTTGAAGTGTTTAGACCTTTATTCATCTTCTCTTGGTCTTCTTTGATCAATATTGGGCCATTATGAAGTAAACAACTTGCCTCATTAAAAACCAAACTTGGAAAACCCATTGGGACAAAACCAAACTTGGGAAAAAGAGTACAAGCTGAATACTTACCCAATCATTGATCAATCTTGAGCTTGAATGCAATTTTTTGCTGTTGGAATATCTTCAAAGCTCAAGAGCTTAAATTGATCTTCTAAGTTGATTAGAACCTTCTTCAGTTCTCCAGCAAGTCTTTTAGCTCTTAATCTTGTCATAAGACCAGTTGGTATCTCTAAAGTGCATTTCTCTTCATGCTCTTCCTCAGCTACAAGCCTATCTTCTTCATCATCTTCATCTCCTAATTTCTTGTTGTCCATAATTGCATTAGCTCCTTGTTCTTTGTCAAGTAGGGTTGTATCACATGGAAAGTCTTTGCCCACCGGAGATGGCATTTTGGAGAGGAGAGGAAAGTGAATCTACATCTTACCACGGCAGACTTAGGGTGGAGGAGTAGGTTTCCGTTAAGCAGGGGAAGAGACAACCGCCTTCAAAGATGGATTAGTCAGCACTCCAACCGACTGCATCCCCATGCCGCCGACTACAGAAATCGGCTTCCAACGCCTTCGACAGTGAAACATACCCATCTCGAGAGTTCTCCTCCCAAAATCTGGCGCACCTCGTGCACATCGCCGCGACTTCCTCCAGCTTGAGAAGCGTCGCCGATCTGCTCCTTCTCTCCGCCGGCCATCTGTCAGTGATTCTGAGATGTATAGAAAATTTTGTTTGAAGATCTTTCATGTTAGAGATGCATGCAAGGAGAGCACGCCGACGCTGGGTTCACCGGCGTACCTGGAGCACGATACGATGGGTTTTTTTTTTAGAAGACGGTGGTGGAAGTCTCCGTACGCTCCGCCGCTCACCAATTTTCTTAGATCTCCAGGTGAGAAAAGAGAGAGATGAAAGAGAAACAGGAAGAGAGAAAAAATATATGTCACGTGATTTCAAATGACTGTTGGACTATACACTTAAAACATTATGTTAAATCAAATTATAATATCTAAAAATAATTTGATATTATTATTCCTAAAATATTATTTAATTACTATGATATATATATACGTAAATTTATAATTGCAGGCTGATACCATCTTGATTTAAAATTCATCAGAAAAAGTGTTAGTGTAGTTATGGGTGGCGATTGAAATACACGTCAGAAACATTTATAAACAAGATGAGAACAAAAATTTCGAAAAGAGAATAATTGTCAAAAATATGTTCCATTTAAAATTTGAGACAAAATCGGATGGAATGAGATAGAGCAAAACATGATTAAACGACATGGTATGGAATGGAAGAGAAAAAGAACGATAATTCTCACAAAAATTAGTAGCCGAGCAACTTTAGTCCAGTTGGCTTTCCACTAGTGTTAACTCAAGCACCCTTACGCGTGTTCGCGGGTTCGAGCCCTGATGGGCACTAAACTCTAACTACTAACTTTGTGACAAAAAAAAAATTAGTAGGAAAACTGATTACATAACACAATTAAAATGGATGATGTTTGAAATTAATAAGTTGCAAACAAAATTTTTTTAATCCATCAAACACGTTTGAGATCAAATAAAAATGAATGAAAAGAATACTNACAAAAATTAGTAGCCGAGCAACTTTAGTCCAGTTGGCTTTCCACTAGTGTTAACTCAGGCACTCCTACGCGTGTTCGCGGGTTCGAGCCCTGATGAGCACTAAAGTCTAACTACTAACTTTGTGACAAAAAAAAATTAGTAGGAAAACTGATTACATAACACAATTAAAATGGATGATGTTTGCAATTAATAAGTTGCAAACAAAATTTTTTTAATCCATCAAACACGTTTGAGATCAAATAAAAATGAATGAAAAGAATACTTTTTTACTTTCTCTTCCCCCACAAGATCTTAGTGAGAAGATGTAACAGCTTATCTAATAACTAGTGTCAAAATGGGTAAATTATATTTAACAACTCAAATCCAATTGAATCAATTGTTAAATGGTTATGAGTTACTCATTAAACAATGGTTTGCATCAACCCCTAACATATTTGAATATTATGGGTTAACAAGTTTATTGAGTTATCTAAAATAAATTGATTATTATTTAAAATAATAATTATAATTACTGATTATGATATCATCATTATATCATAAAAATTTTCATCACCAATCTCGTTACGATCATCTTCATATTTGTTTTAAAAAATTTTGAGTAAAGTATTCAACGGAAAATATTTGGCTGAAAAATTTTGGTGAGAAAATTTTGACGGAAAATTTTTAGCGAAAAAATTTTAGCCAGAAAATTTTGTAGGGAAAATTTCGTTCTGATGGGAAAATTTTGGGAGGAGAATTGTGGTGGAAATATTTTGATGGGAAATTTTTTGCAAGAAAATTTTGGCTGGAAAATTTTGGCGAGAATATTTTGACGAAAAAATTTTGAAGGGAAAATTTTGGTGAGACAATTTTGATAGAAAAATTTTGACGAGAAATTATGTTATGATGATTATGATTTTATGTGATGATATTGTTATATATAGATGTAATGATGTTGATTTTATGTTAATGATGATGGTGTGATGATAAATCTAAAAGTTTATCCAATGATGATGGTGTAATGAATGATTATGACAATGATGATGGTATGATGATGAATCTAAAGGTAAATAAAAAAAATTAATGGTTTATCCACTACAATTCAATAACCCATAGAAATTTTAACCATTTTAATCTAACTCATTTAATTCATTAGTTTATTAAACCCTAAACCCATTAGAACCATTTCAACTTATTGGATTAATGAGTTTGATTGGAATGGATTGATCCATTAATTTTTATCCATTTTTATACTCTTAGCTATGTGGTATATTTAAAATAGTGGTAACCCCATAAAATATTTTTACCGGATTCAAAACATAACAAAAATATAATTATATAAAAATATTAATAAAAAATAAAATATTTTACAAAAATATCTTACGATCTTTCATATCCAGAAATATTCTTATCATAGTCTTATTCGTATTAGTCATTAATAAATCTATTTTGATAAAACAAACTAAAAAATCATTCAAGCATTGATTGCCAATCTGATTGGCCTGATCGGTCTTCAGAATCTTCATTGCTGAAATACTTCTCTCAATGGTTGGAGTAACAATGAAAAAATCAAAATCAACAATTTTGCTATCAAAAGGATGTGATAAATATTTTTCGCGTTTCCACTATCATATGATCAAGTTTTCCAAGACTATTTAGATGAGTAAATCTTTTATTACTTCGAATATTATTAATGTAAATATATAATTGTTGCTCAAGAGATATGCATTCGCCATAACTAGAGTCTTATGAATATAACTTAGATAACCTCATTAACTTTAAATGGTCAAACCGAGAGAACAAATCAAGATTAGACAAAAAGTAGCACAAATAAGAAATTTAGTGTTTACTTCATTAAAACGATTGTCAAACTCATGAAACTGCAAATCTAAAACAGCATATAAGCGATTGACCTTGTAGTGATGCATATTTGTTACTCTATATTTTTTCCTTGGTTTCCTCGAATGAATAAAATATTCCTTCATGTCAAACTCTTCGATACCATGTTTCTCACAAAAAGAAGAAACTCTAATCATGAGAGAATTCCAACCATCATCCTTAAACTCTTATTGTTGACTCTCAGTTCATTCGACAAATGACTTAGCATTTAAGATATCTTGATCTCTTCTTTGTAGAGCCATGTACAAGCTATCTGTGACTATAATATATATCATCATTTGCAAATAAAACATAAAATCAAAGTTACTTAAGTATTTGAAGAGACCATGTTCTTGATATCTTTTCTAAATCTTCCACGCCTTTCTCCTGAATGTACTCAACTACATCAACGATAGAAGAAAATACCTCAACCAAATGCACAATGGTTTTATAGTGCGAGTTCCAGCGAGTACTTGATGGTTGTTGAAGAGACACTTCTTGGTTTAACCTTGTTCTGATATCTTTGTTTTATAAGGCTTTTTGACATCGATTTCCATTGCATTTTGGGTTGTTTAACTTTCATCTAAACATAGATAGGATGAATTTTTCATATATTAGCATACTTCAAGTGATTTATGTGCGTAGAGTCAATTTTTGGGTCAATAACAGGAAGAATAGAGCAAAAAGCAGACAAATGGGGAAGATGGAGTGGTACCGGCTAGCATGTATTGGACCAATTACCCGATGTGTAGCAATGAAGAAGTATATTGGCATAGAGAACCGATACACCTAGCCCGGTATGAGTGTAGCGGGATACATTGGCCGACACACTTAGCCTAGTACAGCCATGCCGACTAAGCTGTATCGTCTGGAAGACACGATATACGCTAGCGAAAGCACGTACCAGTATGAATTTTCTGGAGCACTTGGCCCGGTATGTTCATATCGATCAACACTTACCGGCCAGATGACCTGGTACAAAGAAGATGCGAGCCATACCGAGGACTCATACTAGGTGTTTTGTCCGGTACCAAGTCAAAGAGAAATTCACAAAAAGTTGACCAAGTGATTTACCCAAATTATATTATGGGTTAACCCGAAATATTTGGGTTAACCCAAACTTTTAGGAGCTACTATTTAAGTGTTTTCAAACCTAATTTCTTAGGTTATTCTTTTATCTTTGAATCTCTTTTTCTCTTAAGAATACTTTTGTAAACATTTTGTATCCTTGCTTATTTTTAAGTTTGATATTTGTTTTGATTGTGAATCTTCTTCCGTTTTCTGTTTCTAATCATTATTCAACACATTTTCATCATTAGAACTTGTGTTTTTTTATCCACAACTAGTGAGTAGTCTATTCCTAAGCAATTGAGTTAGGTAGACTAGGTGATTAGATGATTGAATATGATGTTTAGGAGCTTAATAGCTTAGATCTTCATTCAATAGGTGTTCATGCTACTAGATTTGATTTGATCACTCAAGTTTAGATCATAGGATGAATTGTGCTCGAAAGGTGTTCGATGTTATCCCTGAACCAACTATTGTTTGCTAAATGATACTATCCAAGAGATTGTTTTAGTTAGTTTATTGGTTTATCATGGATTAGATCTTGTTACCTCTGATTATGTGATTATCCAAGAGATTTTTTAGTTGCATGATTAGAAGAGGGATTAGTGCCACGAGAGTGAATTAGTCTAATTAAGAAAATTCTAGACGAAGAATTAATATTGGAATGTGAGTATTAGAGCATCATTGAATATCATTTGATCACCCAAGTCGATTGTANTTTAGTTGCATGATTAGAAGAGGGATTAGTGCCACGAGAGTGAATTAGTCTAATTAAGGAAATTCTAGACGAAGAATTAATATTGGAATGTGAGTATTAGAGCATCATTGAATATCATTTGATCACCCAAGTCGATTGTCTTTGTCCATTTGTTTTATCTTTTATATTGATTTACATTTTAATTCTATGTCGGGTGTTCTTAATTATGCTGACATTTAATATATTTTCCTTTCAGTTGACTTTTGCTTATCTTATGTTTAATGCTTAATTATGATTGTTATCTTTACCTCAAAAATCTATTATGGCTTAAACTAGATAATATTTTCATAAGTTTTAGTGTGTTAATCTCTCTGATTTGGATTGATAACCTTATATTTTGCAATGATAATGATAGTGCATTAGAGAATTGAAGTAGAAACACAGAAAAATGCTAATATCATGTTCGAGTATGAATCTCCCCATCACTAATTCCTTTTTCAATCACTTTTCTGTAACTCTCTCATACCATATATTTCTTTTTGCATGAACCTCCCACCATATTCAACATAAGATAAATCATATCAAAAAAATTCTCCAACATCAGAATAACCAAATGAAGCCGATGAGCAAAACAATAAACATAATATGTTGTGATATTTTCCTTCAAAATCAATGACTAAGCCCATTAAACTCACTCTTCATATTACTTGCTCTATCATAACCTTGTCTACTCACATATTTGATATACTCGGTTTTTACGTGCTTTTACCCCTTTGTTTAGAGTTTTTTATCGAGTCAAGTTGTATTTTTAGATTCTCTTAGTCCTTTATCGAGTCTTTTCAGGTTTAGATGGCTTTGGAAAAGAATGAGATGTTTTGGATGCAAATTGGCATATGCAGATGGAGAGTCCAACAGAAGGGTCAGAAGTTTACCAATGTTTGAAGATATTCCCATGGATGGATTGAGCTGAAATCTAGACACAAGATAGCCACGTGAGTTAACTTTCATATGAAGGTTGTTTGAAGTTAATCCAACAGTACAACAAAAGGTTATGACAAATTTACTGAAGACTAGTTAAGTTGGCTCGCAGTCCAAAGTCCTTGGAAAAATCTGAAACAATAGACCGATTGCACAATTTTTGCATGAAAATTATATTTTGCCCACTTTTTTTATGGAAGGTCCCGAGAAGATTTTATTTTTCCATATTTCGTTTTTCCCTTTAAAAAAGAAATTAGAACTTATTTTTAGGTTAACCTTTATTCTACTTTTATTTTTAAGCTTTATTTTATTCTAAGTTTTACAGAGGGAGGCGAGATCCAAACCATGAAATTCTTTTAGATAAGATTTTTGAACCCTCTTTTATTTATTTATTTTATGCATTTTTTT
>OVBE01006566.1:0-19683 GCA_900406425.1 Iberis pinnata | reverse complement strand
AGTGTGTGAGATTGAGAGAAACAAATTCAGGATTGAGTATCATTAAACTGTAATTGTGTTTATCTCAATAAAGTTTAAAAGTTTGGAAAAATCTGTCTGTTCTTGGTTCGTTTACTCTTTCAATTAATTGGGTTCTTGAGCATCATTAATATGAGTTTCAGGTTTGTAAACATCTACGAGTAAATCAATCTTTTTCTTTCTATGATCTTCTTCCTACAAATTGGGGTTATTAATTAGATATTTTATATTTTTATTAATTAGTTGAATTTATTTTAGTTATAAATATTTTTATATATAAACATGAAAAATAAAATAAAAATGTAGTTTTTTATGTATATAACTTAGACATTAAACAAAAAGAAATGATGTATAAGTTTTAATATCTCAAGTTGGAAGTGGTGATTGATGAAACTTGACATTTAAAAAACATATACCTGACAATATTAATTTGATTATAGGGACTTGGACTAGTTACATATTCAGCGACTATTCCTTCAATATGTGAAGATGAAGAAACACTCGTGTCTCAGTTCAAAGTAACGATCTTTTTCTAATAGCGTTAGGCGAAGGAGGTTTCAAGGCATGCCTTAGAACTTTTGGAGCAGATCAGTTCGATGAAAACGACCTTAAAGAGTCCAAAGCCAAAAGCTCTTGCTTTAACTGGTTGTATTTTGCAATATCAACCGGAGTATTAACCACTCGGTTGGTCTCAAATTATGTACAAGAGTATCTGAGTTGGGCTATAGGATTCGGGATTCCATGTCTTTCAATGATGCTTTCTCTCTTTTTGTTCTTGCTTGGAATCAACACTTACCGCTTCAGTGCCGGAGAAGAAGGAAGAAAACATAATAACCCATTTGTTAGAATTGGTCGTGTTTTCGTAGTTGCAGCTAGAAACCGGCCACATACTCCTTCGGACACTTTCCTTCTTTCCCAAACTGAAACTTGTAAGAAATTCAGGTATTATAAAGAGAATGTTCTTTTACAAGTTATTTAAAAGAAATTATATACAATTATATATTTGGCAAATGTAGATTCTTGGACAGAGCGGCAATATCATGTGATTTAGCCGAAGTTGAGGAAGCAAAAGCTGTGTTAAGTCTAGTTCCAATTTGGATGTGTTGTTTAGTATTTGGCATTGTGTATGCACAATCCCCTACTTTCTTCACAAAGCAAGGATCAACAATGGACAGATCCATTTCATCAACACTCTTAGTCCCTGCTTCAACACTTCAATGTTTCATAAGCCTATCAATTCTCATTTTCATCCCAATCTATGACCGTTTACTTGTCCCAATCGCAACATCAATCACTCAGAAACCAGCAGGAATCACAACCCTTCAGAGGATTTCCACCGGCATTTTCCTCTCATTTCTTTCAATGGTAATATCTGCTTTGGTCGAGATGAAAAGACTCAAGACGGCTCGAGATCACTGGCTCATTGATTCTCCTAATGCCACTGTCCCAATGAGTGTTATGTGGTTGGTTCCACAGTATGTTCTGTATGGGGTCTCTGATGTTTTCACTATGATCGGTTTACAAGAATTCTTCTACGGACAAATCCCTGTTGAGCTCAGGAGCTTGGGACTGTCTATGTACCTAAGTGTAATCAGCATAGGTAACTTCTTGAGTAGCTTCATGGTATCTTTCATTCAAAAAACTTCAAGCCAGTCTGGTCAAGTAAGTTGGTTTGATAATAACTTGAACCAAGCACATCTTGATTACTTCTATTGGCTACTTGCTTGTCTCAGCTCCATCTCCTTCGTTTCCTTGCTCTATTTCGCTAAGTCGTTTGTCTATAACAACCCAAACTAAACTCTTCTTGATAATATTCTGGAATGATAATAAAAATCAATCATAGTATACATAATAACAAACTTTGCTCTTCTCTTAAAACTCCTTATCATTATCTTACATGTTGTGGTCTTCACATTATAGTCCACTTAACTTTTTAACATTTCTTATACATTTAACTAATCTTTATTACTCACTCCATTTTTTAAAAGATTTTCATTTAGTCATATTTTTTGTCACTAAAAAGTGTCATTTTAAGTTTTTAATGCAGAAATTGAATGAGTTTGATTTTCTTTTTATATGTAAAATAATTGAAATATTTTTTTATTGGTTAATTCAGAATTTATTATTATGAAAAACATAATTTTTTAATTTGTGTGAAAATATTAAAATGGTACTCTTTTAAAAAACAGAGGGAATCAAAATATACATACCACAAATTGGGTTGTTTTCCTAACCAACTTCACCGAAAAATACCAAGTGGTCAAGATTAATTAGTTGACGTTTTATATGAATACACTCTAATGAATGATGTGTTAACATTTTTTCTTATAGTTATCATAATATAGCATATGTTGCATATAAATCAAATTTATTAACAAAATCATACATGTAAAAAAAATCATATATTTTTCGGTAGGTTAACAATAGAAAGTATAAAAGTGAGATTTAGTCGTCTCTAAAATTATTATTTTGTAACAACATGCATGTAAGAAATCATCACAACTAAGATAAAATTAAATACTTTTTAGATAAAAGTTAATTTAATTTATTTTTTTGTTAAAAGATATGCTATTAAAGTTGTTTATATGTTACATCCAGACTATACCTTTTTATAAAATCTCAATTAAAGGCCGAATCTCAAAATTCAAACAAGCCAATTACGTCCACAATTTAAAACTCACTTAAATATGAAAACCAACCCTAATTTAACCTTATCGCTAAAAAAAGCATTAACTAGGATTAGATTGAAAAACCAGATGTAGGGTAACTCTAATCCCGCCAGCGACTCTCGACTGCGGATACTGTCGGAAAATTCTTCTCCCGACTGCCGAATCGTCGGAGTGGAAGCCTAAGCCGAAGATTTCATGGGTGGTGGATCGAGGAGGAAGGAAACAGATATGGTTTCGTTTCCGGAAAATGTATTTCCTCGCTGATGTCGGAGAAGAAGCACCGCCTTTGAGGGAGGATCGATCCAGAAGACTCACTGGTCTGATTCAACACTTACCTCGAACTCAGTCGTTCTCAAATTCTGATGCACATGCCTTTTTAGTTTGAGTAGATCCAAATCTCCTCACCGGAGCACCTCCTCAGCCGCCACGAATAGCAACCTCCCGATCTAGAAGTTAGCCTAACTAAAATCGTTTCACCTTCAAGATGCTTCTCTTCATTGATATATTTTATTTTTAATGCATTTTACCTCGTGATTTGATTACATTCTAGGTATATTTACTTTCATTTAGGTTTGTATAGCATGCATTTCATGTTTTAGGGGATGGAAGTGGAGCAATTCAAAGCATGGATCGAAGTAGCTAATGAGAAGGTCAAAAGAGCTTTGAAGATGTGAAAAGGAGGAAAATGGAGTTTATACCGGTTTGCCATACCGGTATGGCAAACCGGTATGAAGAAGTTGAAAACGGTGAAGACTTGTAACACTTTGGCGTACTAGTTTTCTCAACCGGTATGAAAGCATTTTTAAAGACAAGAGGCTATACCGGTTTTCCATACTGATTTGTCTAAACCGGTACCGGACAAAATTAACCCAACATTTCAGTTTTGAACCAATTTTTTTGCCCAATACCTTTTTTAGAGAGTATAAATACTTATTAGACATAATTTGGTCTCAACTCTTATTGTACTTTTGTTCTTGGTTTTCTACTTTGGTGTAATTTTGAATCTTATCTTTAATCTTAGTTTCCTTTCTTGTAACTTGTTTAATTATTGTTTAGAATCATGATTAAACACATTTCTATTCTTGGATTTTGTGTTTACATTATTGAGTAGTCTCTTTTAGGCAAATGTGTCAGCTAAGTTAGGGTGTTTAAGTGATGGAATGTGATGCTTAGGGTTTAGTTTACTTACATCTTCATTCAATATGTGTGCTTATGCTATATTTGACTTGATCACTCATTTCTAGATCATAGAAAAATTCATGCCCGAAAGGTGTTTGTAAAAATGTTTGAATCAACTTTTGAATGCTAAATGAGACCTAACAAGACATTGTGTTAGTTAGTTTAGTGGTTGAATAGATTAGATCTAAATGCTTCTTGATTATGTAATTAGACAAGATATTGTGTTAGTTGCATGATTAAGAAAGATATTAGTACCATGAAAGTGGATTAGTCTATTTAAGGGAATCTTAGCCCAACGATTAACAATGAATGATTGTATTGAGTATCATAGAATTTCACTCGATCACCTAAGTCAACAATCTAAACCCATTTACTTATCAGTGTCGTTACAATATCTAGGACAATTCTTTTTTGTAGGGATATCTAGGATAATCTTGAGCAATACAACAAAGAAAAAATGAAAAAAAAAAAATTATAATCAAATCTAAAAAAATAAAATACAAACTAAAAAAATGATATGAACTAAGATCTTGATCAAGATATAAACAAAAGTTTGCTTTTCTTTCATCTCTACTTTTAACATGGTCTCGTGTATATCATGAATCTTCATCTTCATAATTTCAGTTATTCTATGATATATCTTCTTTATTTGATCATTGATTCAATATATCTTTGTCTTGAAATATGTTCATCATAAAAAAAATTTGGATCACAAGAGAATGATTGATAAAAAAAATATTTGTCAACGTTTTCAAGTTAATTGGAATTATCAATACCATTTGCACGTGTATGTAGTATAAAGAGATAAAATACCATATTGTTTTCTTAATCAATGTAGGAAACACACAACTTCTAATGATCTCATACTTCTGTAACTATTGGATAATGTTACCATTTACTAAGTTTTCGGGGTTTTCTTTAGAGAATAAAAGCTATAAAAAGTTGCACAAAGAAAATACATTAAAAGGTATAAAAGAATGCTAGTGACTTTTTTGAAAGAAGATATTGTTTGACGCCGTTGAAAAAGAGATTAAAGGTATTATATCTCTAAAAGTTAGGTAACGAAAAAGCAAAATTTTAGTAACTAATGTAACAAAATTGATAGAATTTAAGCGTGAAAAAAATATTGACATTTTAGATTGATATTTACAAAATTATTATAGAAAATAAAATACTATACTTATAATTCTAAAGTAAATCTATTACGATGATACTTTGGTTATGCATTATATTTAAGGTTTTTTTTTATATACCTAAGATTTGTCAATGTAAAAAACTATAAAATTTTACCAATAATATTTTTAATATCATAGTTCTATAAAATATAAAGTAAAACTGGAGTTAATTATTTAGAGAAATTATGCTATGTTTCAACTAACTTTATTATTCAATGAAGTATTTTCTTTTAATTAATTATAAATAATTAATGTATATGAAATAATGTTAATAATATATAATATATTAGTTGTTATATATCATTATTTAATATTGAAATTATTAATAAGATGCATATGAATTTGAAAGATGAGTAAGTAGAGAGTTATACCACTTATATATATATATATATAAACATATCTTTTATTTTAAAATAAAATAAAATAAAAATTTTGATGGGGTTATGAAATCAAATATTTGTGTTCATCATAAAAGTTTTTATTTATTTATAAAAAAATGCATATATATTAAATATAAAACTCTGCTAAACAATAATATTCAGATTCATGTTCACAGTTAATAAAATGAAAGATTGGTTAAATTTGTTCTTAAATTTATACATGTCATTTTTAAAAAGTGACATAATATTAACACCAAAGTTTATTTGATGTCAATCATAGAAATATATACATCAGTTATTAGTTATTAATTGATGTGAATTTATATTTTACAATTTTTTTAAAAAATAATACAAATCAATACTAATTTGTGTTGATTTTTTAAAATGATACGAATCATAAAATAATTTGTATCAATTTTATTTGAATTAATTTAAATTTTTTAAAATAAAATTATTTCTTCTAATTGATGTAAAATCAAAAATTTAGTATCATATTAATAAGTGATCTAATTTAAAATCATTTTTGTGATACATTTTTAGTTTTTGTATGGTTCAAAACATCTTTGTTCTTGTAGTGGGTATTCAAAGTCTATAATTATATATTTTTAATTGAAACTCTATTTTTTGTGATCAGGATTTCTGAGCCGGAGTCCGTACATATTTCTAGAACTAGATCCAAACCATGTTATATAGCTCTTCTTTGGAAAGGAGATTTCTCTCACCGTGAATCAAACTTAAAAGCACAATATTATCAACAATTGCATATCAATCAAGTGGACCAACTCATCGTTGGTTATTTGATTGAAATTTCAGTTTCATTTAACAACATTTTTATATTATAAAAATTTATTCTAATTATGTTTTATCGACTTTAAATGTAATAAAGAATATTCAAAATTAAGTTTAGAAATAGTTAATGTCTACTAGAAAATATGCAAAATGTGACATGGATGAAATTTATGACTGCATTTGGTTAACTCCAATATAGGATTGACAATTCTAGTACCTAATGGAATTTTCCTCTTCGTATCTGTTTTCGCAATAAATTTAGAATTAATAATCCATGAGTTGTATGTTACAACAAGTAATCAACAACGGTTCTATTTTCTATCTATATCTACAAATATTTAATCATTTGAGGATTTCTTTACGTGCCAAGTGCTGTCTATATATATTTTTTTTCTTTTAACTTTATAGCTATGTGTGTGCTATTCATCAATCATACCGTCACTTTATCTGTGTTAACTTCTAATTTAAATTGCAAATTCATGTTATTGTTATTACACGAACTAAACAATTATGTCTTCCCTATATATACCATTAGTTTTTTAACAACAGCATAAAACGAATCATTTGTTTTGCATATATGCTTTTTGCATAAGTATCGTTCTTTTCAAATTATAAAAAATATCTTAGGACTTCGTTTTCACAAATGAAACCTAAAGTATATATGGTAAGACTTAAGACTAAAGTATATCTTAGGACTTCGCTAAGACTAAAGTATATTTGTATATGGCAAGGAAAATTCCGACCTTAAGTACCTCAACAACTTTGTTACATCTCAAAATCAGCCCAAGAAAATTTCGGGCCAAACCCAAAGATCACTATAATAAATTGATGAGAGTAAGAACACAAACGTGTTTATGAAATATTATAAAAGACTTTCATGAAAAATAGTTCACAACATACAACTGTATTTATAGATGAATGATAAATCTAGTTTTCTAATTAAGATAAATATAAATAAGTAAATAAAATATTTGATTTCCTAACATAAGATCTTCTTGATCTTCTCGAATATTCTTTTCCTGATTTGTGTCGATCTCTACGATCTCCTAACACCCTCCCGCAAGCTCAGACGTGGTAACACGTGTGAGATTGGACATATCTTCAAGATATCGGCTTCATATCTAGCCGTCGGATCATCATCGCAACCGATGAGTCAAATCAGCTTGAACACCAAGCTGTCAGGTCAATATCGATGTTTATACCCGGTCGTAGGGTCCATTGGCTACAAACCCAGCCATAAGGTCATCATCGATGTTTATACTCCATCGTAGAGTCAAATTGGCTTAAATTATTAGCCATGAATTATTACCGGTGGAAACACATCACCATGATAAAACTCACAAAAATAACTCGCGACTGCGATATCAAATAACATTATTGAACGAATCTATGCAAAGACTCATGTTCGTCACTGATTGGTAGTCAAACTAGGTTTAATAATTTAGAAGATCACGTCTTCAAAAGAAAAGATAAGATCACGTCTTTAAAGAGACAGAGAATATCACATCTTCAATCGATAAGGGGAAGAATATGTCTTCAATAAACGAGAAGAAAACGGCCTCTTTGATGCAGTGGTTTTGAATAACTCCATCGTCATCTTCTTCTTTGGTTCCCTCTTTGATTTCAATATTATTGAAGAATACGTCTTTAATATAGAGAAGAACACGTATTCAATAATAGAGAAAAGATCACGTCACCTCCTCTTCATTTTGTTTTTTTTTTATATAAATCACATAAGCAAACAAAACATGTAACCCATAGGAATTTGATCAATGCTTTGATACCATGATAAATTGATGAGAGTAAGAACACAAACGTGTTTATGAAATATTATAAAAGACTCTCATGAGAAATAGTTCACAACATACAATCGTATTTATAGATGAATGATAAATCTAGTTTCCTAATTAAGATAATTATAAATAAGTAAATAATATATTTGATTTCCTAATCTAAGATCTTCTTGATCTTCTGGAATATTCTTTTCCTGATTTGGATCGATCTCTACGATCTCCTAACACACTAACTAAAAAAAATATTAAAAGGAGAGAAACCTAGTTTATCATTCAATACTCTCATCAATCTCTTTTTACAAAGAACGTTCTTTTCCTTTTCTCTCAACCACCAAGTCTTCTTCCTCCTTCTTCTTCACTGCCGATCGCCACCACCACCGTAAATCCACCACCGAGACAACATCATCATCACAGTGAGTTGTTTCCTCCTCTTCTCTTTCCATCATATCTTTTTCTTTCATTATATCTCTTTCTGAATCAGTTGTTGATCGATGGTTTTCAGTTTCTGGCAATCGCCATCGCAGTAATCCATCTCCATCATCAAGGAATCCTCTTCCCTATCAAATTCTTGTTCTTTTTTCTAAAATTATTTTTAATTAATTAATTAGGTACGAAATTAATTAGTTAATTTTCTATATTAGTTTTTTAAAAATGAAACCTAATTTTATATGTAATTTTCGGATTTATTTTCAATTGATTATAAAAGATAACTAATTATGGTTGAACTTAAGATATTTATCCTTATTTTTAGGATTTGACTAATTAATTATGAAAATAATTAATTAATTAAAATTAAAATATTTATTTACGAAATTAATAATTATTAATAATTTAAAAACTTTATTTTATTTTAACTTTAGTTTTTTTGTATTTAATAATTAATTATAAAATAATAATTAATTATTTTTCGTTTATTAATTTATTTATTTATTTTCGAAATTATTAATTAATTAATAAATTTAAATAATTATTGTTATTTAAAATATTAATTTTAGAATTTTTTTATTTATTCTTGTATTTAATAATTAATTATTAAATAATACTTAATTATTTTTGTTTATTAATTTATTTATTTATTTTTCTGAATTATTAATTAATTATTATATATAATTAATTATTGACTATTCCGGAGACAATCTCTCTCCGCTGGTTTTTCATATCGGATTATCCGTATTGACACTTATACATTCTTCTCGTTTATTGAGTAATCGGCGTTATTCTTCTTTTAGCTAAGTCACCTGGTGTTTCATCGACGTTAGCCTGGAATCATCTGTTGCAGTCAGGTGATTATAATTGGAAGCAGCGTTGAATACGTTGTCGATAGAAGATGAGTCCCGAATCAAACTATCAAAGGCTACTAAATTCAGTTCAGTCCAACATAGCAAGATGAGTATTATTGGTCGGCTACTGAACCCGTAAAAGCAAAATATGACCAGATTTATTGAGAAAATACCAATTATTTGGAGAGTCTCAAGAAGGGTTCGTGGTATAGCTATCTCCAAGGCTACGTTTCAGTTTACATTCGAAACAGAGATGGACCTAAATATGGTTCTTGCTAATGGTCTGTGGTCTTTCGATGACTGGATGATCACCCTTGATCGATGGTGCCCGAATCAACCTCCTCACTATCTCTGTTATTTGGATACATGGATGAAAATGTGTAATATTCCGATTGATGTTTACAATACTGATACCATGAGAGAAGTGGGAGACCGCATAGGTTCGGTGAAGAAGATTGCTAACAATAGTGAAGAATCACATTCTAAGGACTATGTCAGAATCCTCCTTTGACTTGATGTTCGCAGACCCGCTTTACCATCAAAGGATGTTACGTTTCCTTGTGGGCGTGTAGTAAAGTTTCACTTTGATTATGAGAGACTCAAAATAAAATTTCCATCTTGCTTTAGGCTCACACATGACAGCTCTGTTTGCCCTGTTTCTGCAGCTCAACACAGAGTTAAAGACGACTCTCTCCCACCTGATTCTCAAGCTAATAATAACATGAGCCCTACACTTTTGAAACCTGCAGCAACAGTCTCATCCCCACCTGGTTTCCATTGTCTTCCCACTCACATTTCTACTGAAGACAAGAGTGCATTATTACAATATCTCTCGGTCTCATACCTGAATGAACGACAGGCCCAATGGCAACACAATCAAACAAAATTCGCAAATGATAATACTGCAGCTAACACGCCTGAGATCACTTCTGATTTGGACGAAGGGAAAGTCTTAGTCTTCGGTTTTTCCGGAAAAATCCATGACTTAATATCCCGTATTCTATCAAGTGCCTGATTCTTTTCACTTTACCTCGTTGGGTAGTTCTTTGGTTTTAGAATTAAATAATAACAAATTTAATTCATCCAGAACTTCAGCCCACGGTAAATCTAAGAGAAACCGACCGAATAAATGGATCTGCATAGCTAATAAACATGCTAAACACATGGTGAGTAGAAATCAAGATATTGTCATGATAGAGCCATATCGTTCTAGCAGCTCTTCTTCACCATTGTTGTTAACTGAAGGAGATAGAACACCAAAAAGAAAGGTAGTTTGAGAGGTTTCTATAATTAATGAATCTGCAACTAAGAAGATTGTCCCACCCCGGAAACTAGCATCTTCTATAATTCCAAAGGCGCAAGGTGAGCAGGATAATTTTCTCACCTCGCCTAAGTCCCAATGAATCTTTTGAGTTTGAACTGTTAGGGTTTAGGGAACGACCCGACAGTTCGTCAAGTTAGGAATTTGTGCCGAGTGCATTTTCCAGACTTTTTGTTCCTTCGGGAGACGAAGAATTCTTACGGTGTGTTAGAAAATATCCAAAAGGGACTAGGCTATGATCATTTGGTCACGGTAGATCTCATTGGATTAAGTGGTGGTTTTGGCTCTACTTCGGAAAATTAGTTATGATGTGGATATTCTATTCGCAGACAAGCGGTATATTTATACATACGTGAAATGTGGATCTCTGGAGTTATTTATAACGTTTGTTTAAGGCAAACATGTCACAAGTAGACGAGACACATCTTGGGAAAAGCTTCGGAGCCTAAGTTTAAATAGACAAAAAGCGTGGCTGGTTATGGGAGATTTTAATGAGTTAATGGACAATACAGAAAAATTGGGAGGAGGAAGCAGACCTCACAGAGCTTTTTGGAGTTTTCGAAATATTATTCAAACATGTCAACTTCGTGAAATCACAAGCTCAAGAAACTGGGTTTCTTGGGCGGGGTACAAAAATAATGTTTGGATACAATGTTGTCTACATAAAAGCTTAATGAATGGTTGACTCTCTTTCCCCGAAGTCATGTACAGTTTTTTGAGAGAATTGAAAGCGATCATCGTGTGATGCTCTTAAAATTCACCCACGAAGCATTTGGTGCAAGGGGACGTTTAAAATTTGGTAAACGTTGCTTGGAATCTCTTAAAGCATATGATATTATAAACACTTGCTGGAGTGAGGAAGGAGATACAAGAAACGTTTTTGAAAGAATTGCAAGTTGTTGCAGAGTATTATCGAACTGGCGAAGATCAAATCCACATAATGCTGGGCTGAAAATATATTGTTTAAGACAGGATATTGAGACTGAAACTGCCAAAAAATTTCCGAATGCATCTCTTGTTCTCATATTAAGAAATGAGCTAAATATTGCTTATTTAGCAGAAGAACAATTCTGGAAACAAAGAAGCAGGAAAAGATGCTTGAAAGAGGGAGATCGAAACTCGAAATTCTTCCATTGTAGTGTGAAATCTCAAAGAAACTGAAATAGAATACAAATGCTTCGGGATGAAACCGGGGATGAAATATTCGAGGAAGGTTCAAAAGGAGACATAGCCGTGTCATACTTTTATAGACTCTTCACCTCTACAACTCCCCAACGAAATGAAACTCTCCTCTCTTCGTTCAGGCCGAGAGTTACGGGAGCTATGAACCAATCTCTGGTCGCAAAGGTTACGAAGGCAGAAGTGAAGAGGGTTATATATGAGATTGACCCTAATAAATCTTCTAGAGCAGAGGGAATGACAAGCTTATTTTACAAGAAGTTTTGGAGTTTAATCAAGTCACAACTGATAAAAGAAATAAATGATTTCTTTGATCATGGACGATTTCCTGTAGCTTGGAATTTCACAAAAATAGTATTGATACTCAAGGTCACTGTCCCTAAAAGCATGACAGAACTTAGGCCTATTAGTCTTTGCTCGGATACATATAAGATTCTCTCAAAAATTATTTGTAATCGACTAAGGTTAATACTTCCTCAGATCGTTTCAATCACGCAAGGAGCATTTGTTGCTAAGCGCCTTATCTCTGACAATATTCTCTTAGCACATGCGATGATTCACAACTTGAACACAAACCCTCTATGCCGTGATTCTTTCATGGCGATTAAGACGGATATGTCAAAGACATATGATAGCGTGGAAGGGAGTTTCTTAGAGGACATTCTTCGAGCACTGGGTTTTGATACTAAATGGATAGCTTGGGTGATGACATGTGTTTCTACGGTTTCGTATTCAGTCTTATTAAACAGTCAGGAACATGGGCATATCATACCCGAGAGAGGATTGGGACAAGGAGATCTTTTATCACCTTTGTAATTTATACTTTGTGCGGAGTTCCTAGTACATCGTTTGCATCACGCGAAAATACAAGGCAGAATAACTGGCATACGGTTAGCTCCGGATGGACCAGCAATTCATCATATTCTAATTTATGATGATAGTTTGTTTATGTGTAAAGCGAACATAGAGGAAAGTGAAGAGATTATCAAATGCCTGAAAGACTACGGAGACTCGTCATGTCAAATGATAAATTTCCAGAAATCATCTATTATGTTTGGTAATCGAATATATGAAGCTTTGAAACAGCAAATAAAAGAGAAAATGGGGATTGATAAAGAAGGTGGAGCTGGTGCGTATCTTGGTTCACCAGAATGTTTTAGTGGGTCTAAGAAGGAGATTCTGGCTTTTATTACATAGAGATTACAGAATAGATTACAAGGGTAGTATGCTAAAACATTATCTCAGGGAGGAAAGGAACTGTCATTAAAAGCGATTGCAATGGCACTTCCCGTCTACGCCATGTCTTGTTTTTAACTGCCAAAACTTCTCCTAAAAAATTTGACTAGTGAAATGATGGAATTCTGGTGGAGTTCAAAGAAAGATAAAAAGATCGATATACCTGGAAATCATGGGAGAGTCTTTGCAGACCGAAAGCAGATGGGGGATTAGGCTTTAAAGACCTCGCAAAATTCAATCAGAGTTTACTAGGGAAACAACCTTGGAGATTACTCGATAAACCAGGCTCTCTCTTAGCTCAGATATACATCTCCCGCTACTATCCAACTACTTCCTTCCTTAGAAGCAAGAAAGGCAAAAGTCCTTCGTACGCATGGCGGAGTATACTTTATGGCCGTGAATTGCTTGAGAAAGGGTTAAGGCGAGCTATTGGTGATGGTGCATATACCTTCGTGTGGTATGAATCTTGGCTGCCAATGGATAGACCGAGAGCTCCCTTCAACATAAGAGGACGTATGAACGTATTAATGAAAGTGAAAGATCTCTTATATCCAAATTCAAATGTTTGGAATAGAACTAAGTTAGAGGAGTTATTTTCGGCTGAAGATAAAGCTTTGATCCTTAGTTTGAGGCCAAATATTTATAGGAAAGATCGTGACATTTGGTTTCTTACCAAGACCGGACATTATTCTGTCCGAAGTGGCTATGCTCTTGCCAATTCTACTGTTTTTAATGCTGGTACTTATGTCCTATATGATCAACCTTCTTGCAGAGCACTGATAGATGACGTTTGTAAATTAATTATGTGTATTATATGTGTGTATAAAAGTATATGAACTTGATAATGAATATAGGATGTCAATCCAACTCACCATAGGTTAGTTGTGTGATTAGTCTTTGCTGTGTGATTTTTGCCAGAGCATCGTGTGAGAGTCGAGCCGTGTTGTTATGTCAGTTGCCTTGGTGTGATGCTTGCGGGACAGCGGCCATGGTGTGTATATGAGCCGGGGAGTTGGCTGGCGACCGGTAACCGTTTAGCCAACTCAGACCAACGGGTCACTTACGTCTGGAAGGGACGTGTAGAGCCTTCTGAGGCCGGAATCGCTAACAGTCGTTAAACTGTAAAGCATCACAGTCTCTAAGTGAGTTGTAAGCTGTGGCGGTGGGCTAGGAACTCATGCCGGAACTACGAAAGCGTCATAGTCTCTGAGTGAGTTGTATGTTGTGATGGTGTTGCGAGCACGCATATCGCTAGGTTTTGCGTGAATTGTGTGATAAGCGAACATTAGGTTCGTCTGCATGTTTTAAGGTCAAAGTCTAGCGTAGTTTAGGTGTTGATTGTGTTTTAGCGGAACTATGGATTTCTCAAAATCCCCTCTCGCTGAGTAACTATTGATTGAAGAGTTACTCACCCCTCCAATTATCCTTTTTCTCATAGGTGAACATGACGAGTAGTTCATTTCGAAAGTGCTGGATTTCGGGACCGCAACTCGTTTTATTCGTCTTCTTTTATTTTTTGTTATTTAATTTTCAATAAGTTGACACCCGGTTAATTTAAGGTTTAAAGGTTTTATTTGACATTTAAGTTGTACTTCCAACATTTATTACTAATAAAGTGACACTTCGGTTCCAAAATAGTTAATAGACTTATTTGCCCCTAACGGGATAATCAAGATGTTACAATTGGTATCAGAGCGAAAGGTTGCCAAAGCGGTTCTATCCCGGGAGGCAGTCCTGAAGCGGAAGGTTTACAAAAACCATTTTTCATAAAAATTTCCGGTTCCGGTTTTATGAAAATCTTCGGGTCGTTTTCGTAAAAGTTTCCAAAAATAGAAAGTTTCCTCATTCAGAAAGTTTTTAAAAATAGTAAGTTTTCCTTTTAAGATGGACTTCCGAAAAATTAGGTTGGGGGTTTTAAAATTTAAAAATAGCATAGTGACTCTGTAATTATTATACTCGTGATGTTAATATATCTCTCAAGCCTAATCGGATGTTCCTTGCTTTTCAGATGCCGCCAAAGAAAAGAGGAAGACCTGTACCCGAGCTGCCAGAGCTTCATCACCTCAAATATCTGAGTGAAGCGTTGGAGAAAGTCAAGCCCTAATGGTTTACTGAAAGGACTTAGCAATGCAATATTTGAGGCTCTGTAGTGGTGGGAAGGAGTTGTAGCAACTCTAAGACGTCCACTGGCTTAGGAAGATTTTCTGATGGAGTTCATGAAGAAGTATTTTCCCAAGCAGATAATGGATAAGTTGGAGATCCAGTTTCACGAGTTACGCCAAGGATCCAAATCAGTCAGAGATTACGAATTGGAATTCACCAAGCTGCGTAGGTAAGCAGGAAGACCACTGGATGAGATGGAGCTCATCCGAATATTCTTCAGAGGTCTGAAACCAGACATTTGGGTCAGGTGCTCAATCCATAGTTACCAGATTTTACTGAGCTGGTTGAGGTCATTGCATATCAAGAGGAAGGACTTGCAGACCGTCACCATGCTGGACAACTGAATAATGCCGGACGTAGTGATGCGTCAAAAAGGCCTAGGACTGAGACTGTTGGTCAATTTTGCAATGTATGTAAGCGAATACACTCGGGTCCATGTTTTAGGTGCCCAAAGTGCAACCAATTTTGTCACACTTCAAGGTATTATCGCCTAGAACCCAAAGCAACTATAGTTTGTTACCATTGTGGCAAGCAAGGTCATCTCTTCAAGGATTGTCCAGAGCGAGCACCTCCTCCACCCCCAAAGCGTCAAGCGACTGGGCCGCGAGTCTTTGCGTTTGAGGATATTGTTGAGGACGCATTTGAGGATTGTGCAGGAGTAGAACCGATAGCGGGTAAGCATATCTCTCTTTTCAAGTATTATGTGATCGTTGTGCAATTGATGTTGGTGCATGTCTGGTACATGAGTTGCTTGCCTAGTTGGCATAGGTATGTTGCTAGTGCATGAATTAGTGATACATGTATGGTATGAAACTGGATTTTGTACTTATTAGGTTGCATGAAAATTGGAAGAGAGATGTGTGAATGCATGTTGTATGGTTTTGTGCTTAGTCGTATACTTTGAATCGCGTAGGATCAATTCTAGTTAGGGGAGGGGCAGCCTACACTTTGTTCGACACCGGTGCTATGCATAGTTTTGTGAGTCCAATGTTGGAAATTTTGGTCTTTTAAGGGGGAGTTCACTCCAAATCATAAAAGAATTCAGACCGCAGGTTCGGACTTAAATCTTCTGGAGTTTTCAAGGCAGTTTCGGTCATGTTGGGAGGAACCAAGTTCCCCGCCGATCTGATCGAAATGGAGTTGATTCATTACAACGTGATTCTAGGAATGGATTGGTTGCAAAAATCGCATCTTGACTGCGAACGGACTCCAGTCATAATCGAACGAGCTGGTCGTCAGATAAAATTTCAAGAAATTCGCACTACTTCTGGAATACCTATCATTTCCATGCTTCATGCAGAGAATCTCATTAGAAAAGGAAATGAATCTTATCTCGCCACCATCTCTATGGTTGAAGAGGAAGCCCTAAAGGACATAAGACGGGTGCATGTGGTTTCTGAATACGCAGACATATTTGAACCACTGAAAGGACCACCACCAAGTAGAGGTGATGCTTTCACCATATAACTCAAACCAGGAACGGCTCATATTTCAAGATCACCGTACCGCCTAGCCCCTACTGAAATGGCGGAGTTAAAGAAGCAGTTAGAGGACCTAACTGACAAGGGGTTCATCAGGCCGAGTAGTTCACCATGGGGAGCCCCAGTGTTGTTTGTCAAGAAGAAGTACGGGATTTTTAGATTGTGCATAGACTATCAAGGATTGAACAAGGTCACTGTCAAGAATCGATATCCATTACCGCGAATTGACGAATTGTTGGACCAGCTACAAGGATCCTCTTGGTTCTCAAAGATCGACTTAGCTTCTGGATTTCATCAAATACCCATAGCCGAAGAAGACGTAAGGAAAACAGCTTTTAGCACGCGGCATGGGCATTATGAGTTTGTAGTCAAGCCTTTCGGATTGACGAACGCACCTGAAGCATTTACGAAGCTGATGAAAAACATTTTTGTGAGCACTTGGATAAGGGTGTCATTGTATTCATTGACGATATTCTGATCTATTCAAAAACAAAATCGGCGCACGCTCACCATCTCTACATCTTCCTCAACAAGCTTCAAGAGCAAAACAAGTGCAGTTTCTAGCAGAGAATGATAGGATACCTTGGTCACGTTTTCTCAGAAGATGGAGTAGCAGTAGATCCTGGAAAGATTACTTCTATTACAAAATGGCCGAGACCTAAGAACGCTATTGAGGTCCATAGTTTCTTGGGTTTAGTGGGCTACTACCATCGGTTCGTAAAAGGATTTGCGAGCGTACCCAAATCAATGACCGTTATAATTGGAAAGGACGTTAAGTTTGAATGGAGTGAGGCATGGACCAAGAGTTTTGAACCTCTTAAAAAGCGTCTCACCGAGGCACCAATATTAGTACTTCTAAAGACTGGAGTACCTTATGTGGTTTACACCAACGCATCTAAAACTGGATTAGGATGTTTCCTTATGCAAGAAGACAAAGTGATAGCCTATGCTTCACGTCAGCTCAGGCCGCATGAGTTGAATTATCCAATGCACGATTTGGAATTGGCTGAGGTAGTCTTTTCACTAATGATCTGGGGATCGTATCTTTATGGCGAGAAGGTTCAGATATTTACAGATCATAAAAGTCTGAAGTACATTTTTACTCAGCAAGATCTGAACTTGGGGCATCGAAGGTGGGTTAAATTGTTGGCGGATTACAACTTGGAGAACACCTACCACCCTGGTAAGGCCAACCAGTTCGCAGACACCTTAAGTCGGAGAAGGACAGATGTATCCGAATCAAGGGAGGTTCAAGATCTAGTAGCTACCTTGGATAGCTTGAGATTGTGTGCTGCTACAGTAGATGACGATGTTATGGGTTTGGAGGCCCTAAACCAAGCGGACTTGCTCTACAGAATAAAGGACGCACAATCAAGAGATGTGTCATTAAAATCTCTACTCAAAAAAGAAGTCGTTGGATATAAGGAAGCTTCCAATGGTAAATATCTCTATCAAGGCGGAGTTTGTGTCCCAGACGACAAGGAATTAAGAAAGGAAGTTTTACGTCAGGTTCACTTCTCTTGTTTTCTGATACACCCCCGAACCACCAAGATGTATCAGAATCTAAAACGATATTACCATTGGTCGGGAATGAAAGGAAACATTGTTAAATGGGTTTCTCAATGTCAAACTTGTCAGTTAGTCAAGGCAGAAAGGCAAGCACCTGCAAGACTACTCCTGAACTTACCATTACCAGAATGAAAATGGGACATGGTAACTATGGATTTTGTGACCGGATTTCCGAGGACAGTGGGTAAGAAGGATGCGACTTGGGTAATTGTAGACCGACTTACTAAATCCGCGAAATTTTTGCTAATCAAGAAAACTGACGAAGCAAATTTCTTGGCTCATAAGTATTTGGATAAAATCGTGAGCTTGCATGGAGTGTCTGATAAACAGAGATTTGCTAATCCATTGTCTAGCAAATACTTAAGTTTAATTATGTCATTAAGTACTTAAGATATCATCCAAATTCAGGTAAGATCTAACACATTAATCCTATGTGAATTATGTTTAGTCAAAGCCATTAAGATTTTTGATTCAAACATTCAAACATACAAAATTTAAGAAAGTCAAATAAAAGTCAACAATTCAAAAGTCAACAGCAATTAGAAAAAGTCAACAGAAATTAAAATTGATAAATCAAAGATAAAAGACTAAGTGAATGGTGTAGGTAATTGATTTTGGTCATTAAATGAATTCATGTGGTGTCTAATTCTATCTATTAAGCTAAACCCTTGATCTAAATTCCAAAACCTAGACTAATCCACTTCCATGGCACTAATCCTTTCCTTAATTATGCAATCTAAACAATTCCTTGGAAAACTACACAATTAATAAACATTAAGATCCAATTTATCTTAACCACTAAACTAACTAACACAATTTCTTAGCTATGCCTCATTTAGCTTATAAAGACATGATCCGGCATTTTATCGAACACCTTCTGGGCGCAAAATTCATAAGTTCTAGAAGTGAGAGATCAATTCAATCTTAGCATTAAGGACATCATTTATAAAAAGGTTTATGAATTACAACTCCTAAACACCACAATCTNTCACTACTCACTAATCATAAGGTTAGCACAAGATCTTATGAGAGATTTGTGAATAAACATGATTAGAAGTAGATTTGAAGATGAAAACAACAATCAAAACAAGAAAATGAATTCAAAATATATGAGAAATCAAAAGTGATTACAAAGGTTCTTAAGAAAATAAAGCTTTTTTTCTCCTTAAAAATTAGGGTAAAGGTTTAAATACTCAAGTTAATATCCATTTGGTTAACCCTAAAACATTTGGGTTAACCCATTAAAATTGGGTAAAAAGTCAAAATAGAAAGTGAAAATGTNCCGATATGCCTGACCGATGTGGCCATATCGGTCAGACCTTGACCGATATTCCCACCGATTGTAGCTCCTGGTTTTTCTCCGTCTTCACATTGGTTAGGTGCTCTGTTTTTGACCGATGTGATGACCGATATGCTCTTTTTTTGGGCGTTTCTTCACTTTTTTGACCTCC
>OVBE01006565.1:1232-19684 GCA_900406425.1 Iberis pinnata | reverse complement strand
CATGGCTAACTCATTCAAATTCGACTTCCAATCTCGACCAACCCTAACAGAGACAAACAACCAAAAGCTACATAATATCAAATTTCCAAATGAATTTGATGACATTAATACACTAATGAAAGTAAGTTCCAAGTTCGAACAAATTTTACATTCAGAAGTAACATTCTTTCCATAGAAAAAGAGAAGAAAGAGCAGAATCTTCAGAGAAATTGGCTGAGTTAAGAAGTAAAAATGCTTACTTTACAGAAGAAACGGGTTGGTCGTCCTTTTGGGAAATTCTGGAACAGGCAGAGGAAAGAAGCTGACGTCGACCCACAAAATCATTCTCATTTGAAATGATCGGATTAGGTTTCAAAGAGCAGGACGCAATTACCTGCATCTTTCTTACTACCAGCGACTGATTTTTATCATCAAAAAACTGACACCAATCGATCTTTTAAGATTTTTTTTGTTGTTGTTGAGGAAGAAGGAGACGTTTGAAATAACAAAAATGCCCCTCTGTATTAATTAAACAATTTTATATTAGACACTTTTAAGAATGCCACAAAAAAATCAGATATATATTTCGAAAATACAATGCACTCTCACATTAATTTAAAAATATAACACTTTTCCAAATTATTAAGATTTTTTTTTTAAAAAATACCATAAATTTTTAGAAAATTTAAATTTAAACCCTGAACCCAAAACCAAACCTCATTCAATTTAAAATTAAATCCTAAACATTATTTAGAGTAGGGTTGGAATTCGGTTCAATCGTTAAGGTTGGGATCAGATTTTTTTCGTCTTTTAAATTAGTGTTCCGAACTAAACCGAATAAAATTTCGGTTCAGTTCGGTTTTTGGTTTTGAAGTTCGGTTTATTCGGTTAACTTTTTGTTATTTTCGGTTTTATTGAATTTTTTTGGTTTATCCGGTTTGGTTTTTTGGTTATTTTTTAGTTTTTTGGTTATTTTAAAAAAAATTAATAATAAACCAATCGGTTATCGGTTCGGTTCGGTTACCGAAATTGAAAATTTTTTTGTGCCGATCGGTTATCGAACCGAATCAGTTCGAAAAATTTTGGTTCGGTTTTTTGGTTATTTTTAGTTTTTTGGTTATTTTCAAAAATAATAATAATAAACCAATCGATTATTGGTTCGGTTACCGAAATTGAAAATTTTTTTTGTGCCGATCGGTTATCGAACCGAATCGGTTCGAAAAATTTCGGTTCGGTTTGGAAAATTCGTTTCGATTTATATTCTCAACCCTAATTTTGAGCATCTCCAAAGACAATCTTATCTCTTTAAATATAAAGTTTTTAGGTTTCCAAAAGTTACCTCAAAACCTCACATTTTGAGGTGGTTTTGAACAGTGAAAGTTCCAATTTGAGAACTCACTTTTTATTTATATTTTGACCCCTAAATTTATGTATTATTCTTAAATAATACTTTTAACTATTTTATTTATTATTTTAATACCAATATATTTATTTTTTTCTCTTAAAAATCTCAACATATTTGTAAATATCATATTTAAGTATAAATTTAATATATATTAATATAGAAACTCTTAAATCACTTTTAAATGCATTGGTAAATTATATATATGAGCATTATGGAAATATGTATGACTAATAATTTCTTATATGAATAGTAATTGATGACATAGCTAATATTTTTCTTAATCATTTATGTGTTTTTATAATATTTTGTTAATTAATAGTTCATGTAATTGTTATTGGATGTATTTTTGTAGATATTTATAAATTTTATTATTCTAAGTAATTGTGATTTTAATTAGGAACTATATTGCAAAGTATAAACTTTTAAAAAATCACTTTTGAGGTTTTATCTTTGAAAAGAAACACCACAAACTTTAAATTTAAGGTTTTATAAAGGGCAATTGTAAATAATATAAATTATATTGTCTAGAATGAAGAAACTAACATCTACATCTTAGGTTTCCTATTCTATTTTGGGTAAATTTCATGGAGGTGTATATGAGGGAATGTATTTACACTTTAGTGGACTAAATGGTTTTGGTGTACTTTAAGCAAGAGAGAGAAATATTTCATGACGAGAATTACCTCTGCGTGGTACGAGAGATGTTGTGTTGGCACGTGAGAACTAAAAGCTGGGTATATGGGAAGATGATCCGGACCGTGCGATATGAAGGGTAAGCGGACACGCGTAAGAGATCTGATAAATGTTATGGCTAGTAAAATTTAAAAAATAATCCAATAGTCACGACACATTTACCGACTTCTCGGGATACATAATAAAGGTATGGAGATGTACCAATAGATGAGAAGATATCAGATTTACCATGATGTACATGACAAATGNTAAGTCCAGTTCTTAAATTTTTAATGTAGATAATTTGTAAGGGGAAGATTAGCCATGGATACGTACATAATGGTGATGGGTGGCCATTGGATTTGCAGTGAGAATGGACAGTGGGATTTCGTGGTTTACAAAAGAAATATGTCAAGTTTTTTGAACATGAAGGATGGTTGTACGCTGGACGAGGTACATGCGAATGTAATAAAGGAGTTTGGGATGGTTAACAACGGCGAGACGGTGGTTGAGTTAAGTTACTGGCCGGCAAAAGGGGGAGCCATTCAAAAGGGGTAGTGCAGGCGCCAATAATCGTAAGCAGTGATCGTTCGCTGTCCATTGTAAAGGTTAAACTGGCAGGAAGACCAAGAATGGCTATGTTTGCGATTTTCCGGGAGGGAATCTCGCCTGAAGTCAACCAATTATCAGAGACCCGAGCTGCAAAACGTGTGCGGGTATCAGGGAAGGCAGCTGAACTAGTTCCGGTGAGTCCGGAGGTGGGTTTTGTAACACCAACAGAACTTATGGAATTAGTGTAAGATGATGTACTACTCGCGCATGTGGAAGCGGTTGAGGCAAGCATTGGTCAATCAAAGTCGGCACAAAACCATATAGATCTTAATCCATTCGATCTTAGTGTTGATTCTCCTGTGATAGAACGCGAGTTGTTCCTAGAGGGAACAGAACCGAGAGGGTACGACAAAGAGTTCTGGTCGTTGCTATTGGATGATTCTTTTGGTGGGTGAAATGCAGTGGACATCATGTATACACCAGACAATGGAATGGAAGACACAATGTCCACCGAGGAGGAAATTGGTGGAGGAAGCGTAGGTGGAGGGGATGATGACGAGGACATGCCGCCTATTTATGACGACACTGAAGTTGATATGAGCCTTATACCAGACCTGGGTTTAGACGTAGATTAAAAAGGGGAAGACATCGAGGTTGGGATGTAGTTTAGTTTCAAAAGCCACTGCCAAATTGCATTGGCTATCATAGCTATCAAAGGCATGTTCCGGTTCAAACAGACTACTACAAAGAAGGATTATTTTGTGGTGAATTTCGTGGGTGAGAAGTGTGATTGGAGGGTTGTTGCTCATGAGATTTATGCCATTGGGGAGTACGAGATAAGGAAAGCCTGCGTCGTACATACATGTGACTTTGGAAGCCGGAATGGATACAAGAAACATGCGACTTCTAAGGTATTAGCAATTGTGTATAGGAAGAAATTTGGGAATTCATTGAATGGCCTTAAGTCTGGCAGCTGCAACAGCTTGTACTTGAAGAGCTGAGGGTATCCTCTTCATATATAAAGTGTTGGAGGGCACGGGAGGTTGCATCGGGTGNGCGAGGCTGGCGAAGTACATCTACGTTCTCACCTTGGCCAATACTGGGACGGTGACTGACATTAAGACAGAGTTGGGCTGTGATGGGGAGGAGCGTTTTCAATATTGTTTCTTAGCTTTCGGCGCATCGATTCCAGGGTTTAGGAAACTGAGGCTGGTTATAGTTGTGTATGGTACACAGCTAGGAGGGAGGTACAAAGTGGTACTCTTAACGGCATGTGGACAGGATGGGAATTTCCGAGTCTTTCCACTGGCGTTTGTTGTCGTGGACGTGGTTTTTTGAGAAGCTTGAGAGGATTGTTGCCGATAGTCCAAATGTGACAATCATATCGGACAGAGCTCAGTCAATATACAAAGCAAAAGCACGCATTTTTCCACTGGCACACCATGGGGTGTGTATGGTACACTTGCAAAGGAATGTTACTTCGAGATTTCATAGTAAGTGTCTTAGAAAAATGGTTGTTCAAGCCGCGTGTGCTTGGACGGTTGGCTTATTCTGCTTCATATATGATAAAATACTCCTGCGCAACAGAGAGTGTGCAAAATATCTAGAGCAAATAGGCTTTTCCCATTGGACAATGGCACATTCGAGAGGTGAACGCTACAATCTGATGACAAGTAATCTTTGTGAGACACTTAACAATATATTGAGGAAAGGTCGTGCATCCCCCATAATTGAAATTTTTATGTTTATTCAAGAAATGATTACGAGGTGGTTTTGCTTACGGAGGAAGAAGTCTAATAATCGGGCTAGCAGTCTAACTCTCGAGGTTGAGAAGCAGATGATAAAGGCAAAGAGTGAAACCGTAGGTTTCAAAGTGGAACAGATAGACACATGGAATTTCCAATTCAATGGAAATTTTGGAGATAAACAAATAGTACATCTGGATGTTCATAGATGTACGTGCAAGGTGTATGACCGGATGAAGATTCCATGTGAACACGCAATGTTTGCAGCTGATCATGTTGACATGTCGTATGATAAGCTAATCGATGACTGCTACAAAACAAAAACGTGGTGTGAAACTTACACAAGAGTAATAAGTCCGGAAGTCTGGCAGGAGGAGGTGGACATACCCGAGGAGATAAGGAGCCGGGACAGTAAGCCACCGTGAGCAAGAAGGCCTCTGGGACGTCCATGGGAGATTCACATACCATCAACCGGCGAGATGGTGGTATGTTGTTTTTTTGTTTGTGCCATGTAAATAAGGTCGTACATATGGGCTAATATTGTAACTGAACACTTTTGTAGAGGGAAGGCCCAAGCAAATAAGTGTTCAAGGTGCAAGCTTCCCAGACACAATAGTGTAAGCTGCAAAAATCCGATTGGTTAAGGAGATTTGATGCGCGTGTGTTTTTTGTAAGTCTCGCCTAGTCTATAACAGTATATGTTTTTTTGTGGTATTAGAAGGTGGCATGGTTGACGTTAAATTGAAGTTAGATGGCTCGAGTAAAGAACAATTAACTTCGTTCCCTAGTTATTTGGAGACGTCTAATACAAAGATTTAGGACAAATAAATTGTTAACATAGTGTCGTAGTTGATTCGAAATGTTTAATATAAAGACTTGGGACAACTAAACGGACATGTAGTTTCATGAGAAACTGCAAACAACATTAGAAAACATGGGATAAAACATTGCACACACGTTTTGGTTGCCCAATCTGAGTAAGTAAGAGGCCTGAAGAAAGCACGACACTCACATTCGGGGACATAGTGTGGCCACCAAGTGGGGTGAAACGTAAAGCAGTTCAATGGATGGACGAAGTTGATGTGGTGGATGATACTCTCTCCCGTATAAACCAGACGTTCATGTGTGGACGTGGCAATGATGTCGTCTAGTAGATCCCCAAGGTCCATGCCACTGCAGCAGTAAAGAATGGCAAGAAGTACGCGCATAATAGGTTGGACATCTTTGATTGTTTCGAGAATGTATATAGCGCCTATACATTCCGTTTTTTAAAAAGCAAGGTTTATTGCGTGGAGGTACAATGTGTAAGGGTTCTTTATGTACAAGCATTGCCTGTACACGTAGTTCAACGGCGACCAAGGGAGAACTGCTTCAGGGAAGTCTGAATGCTTGTCTAAACGTAACATCGGTAAAATTGAGATGCCGTACACCCAAAATCTACCGGACTGGCATGAGCATACAAGACCCTTCAATGCCGTGAGACCTTCCTTGGCGCAAATTTGGATGATCTTGGTGACTACCTCTCTCGGGAGCGGCGATGCTGCATCATAGCGACGTAGGAAAACCATGTCGAATAGTATAATATGGTGGAATAGTTTCGGAGGGGGACCTGAATATAAACATGTTGTGATGTTTGGTAGTTTGGCGCCATCGTGTGGAGCCTTTTTTGGCGCCATTGTATAAGTTGAGTGTACGAGTATAATCTGGATGGATGAGTCTAGAAGCGTACACGTACATGTCACGTCCATGGGGATGTGATGTGTGCGGGGTGAACAAATAAGTTAAAATATAATTTAGTGGTACATAAGCGTTAACAGCTGTGGACTGATATAGGGGGATGGGATGTGAAGACTAGACTATGTCAGATGTGCTAGGTAAGGGAAAATCTTTCATTTAATGCAAGCGTAACGAGTACGCTTTGATGTATGATGCGCGAGTGGGACCATTTGATGTCAATTTGTTTATATTTGAATTTTGAATTTTCATTTAATATTATTTTTTCTGCAAGCTTACAACCAACAAAAGGAAAAGAAAAACGCATAAAACCAAATGAAAAATAGTGAACCGATTGGTTTGATTAGTGGACACGATTGATTCGAGAAAAACTTCCTTTATTTCCATTGCTGTAAGTCGAGTGTTGATCTTAGTTAGTTGGTCAGTGATGGCTCCGGATTGGATGGCATTGTTATATCCATTACACAAGAGAACTAGCTCCTCATCAACGCTTCATCCCACCATTTACAAGTGTGATCGACCCCTGTCTAGAAGGACGTCTTTAAGGAAGAATAATAAATGGATAATTAAGATGTAGCGTAATGTAATGTGGGGTAACCTCAGCCGTGATACACCTGAAGAAACGCTTACCAGGGTTGGAGGATGTCCTTGAAGTTTTGCATATCATTTTTTCCCCACACGAGCAGACAGTCGGAATCCCCAAATTTTGGAAGGTGTAACCACAAGAAATATAACTAGAAGCGGAGGAGGTAGCCAGGAAACTGAATTTATTATTGGAGATGAAAAGAATGGTGAATGTTGGAAAATGGTTGGGCTGAAGTATATAGAGTAAAAAGGGGTTGGTAAATTAAGATGTGATAGTTGTGTGTTGTATATTTCGGACATTAATGGTAGTATACGAAGTACAAAATAGAACCTTTACCAAAAGCATAAGTGTGGACGAGATTACGTGGACGTACATGTGGGATGGAGTAACATAATGGGCTGATGGGTATATTTGGAATCGTACACAGAGAAAATAGTGTAAGTACATATATACTCCCNACATATATATTCCCTGGAGAGACTGAACGCGTACACATGGATGTAATGTGATGATATAAAAAACTGAACGCGTACACATGGATGTAATGTGATAGAGTATGTTAAGTTTGTTTGGATGCGCGTTAACTTAAATGAATTCGCGTACATATGGATTGCAAGTTTGTAAAAACATGGAGTTGTGCAAAGTTGGGGGAAATAATCGGGACCGAAATACTAATTAAGCTGACATATATTCCCTTGAAAACAACTGGATATAGTTTGTTGTACAAAAAATTCCCAACAAGAAAGATTGTTTTTACATAACCGAAACACTAAACTTCAAAAACTGATTAGGCATAACCGAAACTACAGATCCCAACCGCTCCACTTGTACGCATCTTCGTCTTCGTCGGTGAAATCATCCAACTCCGAGAATGGGTCGTTACATCCATCCGAGTTGGAGTTGTCGACGTCTGAACCAGGGTCGTCTGAATCGTCAGAAGAGTTTGATGAAGTTTCTAATTTTTATTTATGTCGTGCGCATTCGTCCTCGGAGTCGTCACCTTGGTCGTAGAAAGAGTCATAATCATCTTCAACAGGATCGTCCACACTAGGCTCATCCGATGAATCATCATATTTGGGACGTTTGGCATCTCCGTCCACGCCATCGTCAGTTGCCTTTCTCTTGCCGTTGTTGTTGTCCATCTTAAACTGCATATGATAAACAAAGAAAAAAAAATGGGAAAAAGAATGTAAGAGATGTAAGCAAAACCGTGACAGAGACAAAGATAGAAAGCGTATTGTATAAATTCCAGAATAATGGTGAATGAGATGGTAGAGAATATTTGTGTTGGTTTGGTGTGATATATAGGGTGATAAAGAGAGGACGCATGCACACAAATGGTGAGACTGTTCGTGGACATGGGCTTTTATGAGGAGTGGTTTGACTTACACAATTATAGTGAGTAATTAATGGACAAGTAAAATAAAGAAATATATATATATGGATGTGAGTGTAAAATGTTATTAAACATATTCCATATGGACATATCTGGAAAATTGGCTGGATGGAGTACATGTGGGAACGGGAGAGACGAGGAGGGGGGGGGAGAATTAAAAGTTAAATTATAACATGAAAAAAAAAGATATATCAGGACACGTGTAATTAATGTGTAGTGCATATTCATAATGATATTGTAGCGTGACCTAATACATTCGTAGTGACTGTCAACTAGGACGTTTGTGATGCGATATAAAGCTGTCAGTTTGGGCCGGACGAGACAGGTGTCCATATAGCAATGATAAAAGTAAAATGGTCAATAGGTGAAGAAAATCCTTAGTAAGAAAGGTAACACAGTGAGTGTGCATATGAAAATATATAAACTTAATTGTGTGGCATAAAGTACGAAAGGGGGGAAGGCATGAAATGAAACATTTGATTTGTGGGTTCAGCCACCGAGGTAACATCCACGTGTAGACATGTATAATCCAGGTTACATAGAAGTGTTTCAAATGTACACAAAAATGGTGAACATACAAAAACGATGTACAAATGAACATATATAAACTTAACTGTGTGTTCAACCACCGAAGTAACATCCATGTGTACACATGTATAATCTATGTTACATAGAAGTGGCCCTAATGTACACAGAAGTGAGTGTGCAAATGAACAAATGAACATCCATGTGTACACATGTATAATCCAGGTTACGTCGATGGTGTACAAATGAACATATATAAACTTAATGGTGAGTCCATCAACCGAGGTAACATCCACGTGTACACAAGTAGAACTCAGTGAGTGTGAAGATGAACAAATGGTCAATTGCTGATGAAAATCCTTAGTTAGAAAGGTAACACAGTGAGTGTGCAAACTTGTTGTTGGAATGCGAACAAACGAAGAAAGGGAACACTTAATAACAGACAAAACATTATTTCATAAAGAAGTGAAACCTGATGTGTACAGCCGGACCGGATAATAACATGTACGGATGAGTGGCCTAATGTGCGAAAGAGGGGAAGGCATGCAATGTACATCTGATTTGTGTGGTCAGCCACCTATGTTACATCCATGTGTACATATGTACAATTCATGTTACATACAAGTAGATCTAATGGACAAACAAAGTGTGAACATATAAAAACGGTGTACAAATGGACATATATAAACTTAATTGTATGTTCAATTACAGATGTAACATTCATGTGTACACGTGTATAATCTAGGTTACATATAAGTGGGTCTAATGTACACACGAGTGGTGTACATACAATAACAGTGTACATATGAGCATATATAAACTTAACCGTGAGTCCAGCAATCGAGGTAAGATCCAAGTGTACACAAGTAGAACCCAGTGAGTGTGCAGATGAAAAAAAGGTCAATTGCCGATGAAAATCCTTAGTAAGCAAGGTAACACACTGAGTGTGAAAACTTGCTGTTGGAATGTAAACAAACGAAGAAGGGGAACACTTGTGGATAACAGACAAAACATTGTTTCATAAAGGAGTGAAACCTAATGTACGAAAGGGTTTGTGTGTTCAGCCACCTATTTTACATCCATGTGTACACATGTATGTAACAAAGGGTACATGATGAGAGGTGTACACTTTAGATGGATATATATACTTAACGGTGTGTTCAGTTACCGATGTGACATTCATTTGTACACATGTATAATCCAAGTTACATAGAAGTGGGTCTAATGTACACACAATGCGTGTACGTACAAGAACATTGTCCATATGAACATATATAAACTTAACTGTGAGTTCAGCAACCGAGGTCCACTCCACGTGTACATGATGGGAGGTGTACATTTTAGATAGCGTACATGAGATTTTTGTACACGAGGATGAGACTGAATGTAAAAGGTGTGTTCAGTTACCAATGTTACATTCATGTGTACACAAGTATAATCCAGGTTACACAGAAGTGGGTCTAATGTACACACAAGGCGTATACATACAAGAACGTTGTCCATATGAGCAAATATAAACTTAACTGTGAGTTCAGAAACCGAGGTCCACTCCACGTGTACACATAGGGTGAACATACAAACGGTGTACTAATGGACCTATAGAAACTTAACTGAGTGTTCAGCCACCGATTTAACATCCATGTGTATACATGTTTAACATATATAAACTAAATTGTCAGTTTGTACATAAATATAATGACCATATGAGAACATATGGACTTAAGGTGTACAACAATGTGCTGGTGAAAGAGAAAGGCCATCAAGAACGTTGGTTGTACAACTGAGAGGGACGAGTGATAACGGTTGTGCGTACACCAAAAATGGGCATCAAGGAATAAATGTGGTGCATGGACGCGCAATTTCCTAGTTTCAGATGGTATATGTCCGTGAGGTGTACATGATGAGAAGTGTACATTTTAGATAGCGTACATGAGGGTTTCGTACACGAGGATGAGATTGAACGTTAATATAGCAGATGGACACATGGTAAATAGACAGCAAGAAAATGTAACCAGATAACAAGTTTTTAAAAGTGTGTTTTAGAGATGTGTTCGTTTGAGAAGGAAAGCAAACAATGTTCATTTTGATTGAAGTAAAACTGCCTTGTAGACATCCATGGCATACTGACGACGGAACGAAACCACATCCTCATAAGTCGTTTTCCCCACATGGTCGTCCACATCTCCAAACAAATGAAGTTCCATAAACTTAATAGAACACGAGCCACAATCACCTCCGGTTGTGTTCTGGTAAAGACCAGTATTCCTTTTGTAGACGAACGGTATGAAGCGTAGCAATTCAGGAAGCCCATCTCCACATAATGAGAATACGGGGTGCAGGAGCATATCCTCAAGCGGGCCATGAATTCTTTGACTTTTTCATCCTTTAATAGGGCCATGTTTGAGTCAAGTATCTCGATCATCCACAACCTAAGGTTAATAACCAACCCCATCCAGTGCTTGTCTGCCCAATTCATTGGCACATAGAGTGTGTCCACCTCAAAGAGCCATTGAGTACCTAGTTCAAGCACATGTTTTGTCAGTTTGTCACCAAACCTGAATTTTTCTTTGTTTCTTGCAGCGTTAAAGCTGCGGTGCTTCTCCTTCAAATGACTGATGAAGAAAATGTTTATAAATGTTGCACGTTCCTCTTGTAGCATGTCTAAATGGTATGCTCCAAGATGTTTGAGAAGTACTTGCATGTGTTGTAATTCATATGTTAAAGTACACTTCAAATGGTCAGCTTATGAAACCAGAAATGCATTTGGTTGTATGTATGTTAACAGTAACTGACCACGTTTGATACCCACTGACTGGGCTTTGATAATTGGAGCAAGAATGTGTTGGTAAACTCCACATTGGTACATGTGATGTATGACCTACACCAAGGTGTAAAATAACAACATAGGTATCTAATGATCTAGATGAAAAGGCGAAAAGATATGACATTTTTTTACCTATGTGGGTCTCCCAACAACATCTTCTGAAAATCGTTAAAAAATGACATGTCAACCTTAGGGAGTGGAGACTTCGTATTATGCTCAGCTAATTCCTGACGTGAGCTATTCATGAATCTTTCATCAATAGAGAGAACCAACTCCTTCAACCCATGAGTGTCAGGTATGATGTATGCGTCTTTCTTGGAGCTGTCTAGATAACTTTCAACGTCCATGGGTGCTGACGCAGATCCATTACCCTCCATCTGTATAACCTGGCTGTGAGAACAATAATCGACGTACAACGATCTGCGTAAGTGTACATGTAAGAATGCAAATATGTGTTAGTTGTACAGGCTGGGATGGCAGAATTGGCGTCTGTTTTAGCTGGCTGCATACGACATCATCTTCCTCCATGTTTTGTTGTTCCTGCAAAACATATTGTATCAGTTAAATGGTGCCTTTTCTGCAATGTGAAATGGACCTTAAAAGTAGGGCTAACGAATGTTCCGCTTCCTGTTTGACCATGTAGAACTGTTTCCACATTTGATGTATCTGGCTATAAAACCAAACTATGATATACACAATGGGCATGGAATTCGATCAGATCATGAGTGGAGGCGAACGTACCTAAATGGATGCATCTATTGAGTCATCGAGGATAGTGTCCATGAGGACATCAGAACGTAAATCAGTCTGGGATCCATTGGATGTTTACACTTAAGTCAATTTAGTTATATGTGGATGCAACTAATGGTACTGCGTGTACGATACATACCACATGGTCAGTTCCTCGGTCTTGATTAGTTTCCAGTAAGACCTCGTCTGGTGTAATATTCTACGTAAAAGGTGAGAAGAGGATTAAGGAATGTAGATGTACATAATATATGTGGATGTAACGTGAAATGAACTAACCCCTGGTCGACAACGGTCTTGTGTCTTTTTCAGACTGTCCATATGTATGCATGTTTGAATATGCGTTAATGATTTGCGTACACACGGATGTCAAAATAAAACCTTGTAACGATCAGCAGCGTACATACAGATGTATAACTATGATTAAATGCTGAAATACCTCTTTCTCTTGGTCTAATTGTTCCACAGCAGCTGCAACTAAGTCAAGCTGCGATCCTTTGTTTTATGTTGGGCCATATACTGTATCGACCTCCCCTTCTCGCCGAACACAAAGTAAAATCAATGAACGAATGTTACTTTCTGGTGCGTCCATGGTAAGTTAGTGTATGAGCCAACACAACTTACTGAGGAGTTTGTATGTTGGTTCGACTCGTGGAACGTGTCCATTTGGATGCCTACATTTTGTACATCTTCCACATGCGACCAACTAGGTAACATTGCGCCCTGGCCTGTTTCAGATTCTTACAGAATTTGGCCGATAAATGTTATTGTAGGAAGGTGACATAGTAACAACAATAAATGCGTACATTACGAGTCAGCCTAACCTCCTTGGACGGCTCAGTGGTTGTAGTAGGATTAACATCCATGGTTTTTGCAATCAGAATGGTTTGCTGCATACAAATTGACAAATTCAATTGTTACATTCCTGCCTGATGAAAATGGACGAGATTTATAAATACCAGGACTGGGACTTCCACCTTAGATGGTACAGGTTCTTGACACTGCAACAAATAAGCAAAATAAAAACATGGCTCCTATAAACAAACGACATTTGGTTTATATGCAGTAGTATATATGCAACATTATACTAATACCTATGATTCCTTGCTTAGCTCATCAACAATGGCACCTGCAGGTCCATAGGAAGTCCAATCTATCACATTAGAATTCTCCACTACACTTACAGGAAAATTGGGAGCAACATCTTGGGAATTGGGTGTATGTACATCGTCAACTCCACAACCTGAAAAATTGTGAGCATGCTTTGGGGATTTAAGTGTATGTACATCAGCATGGAGATGTACATCAGCATGGAGAGGCTGTTTCCTGGAATTAGTACCACTCCGTCTGCCTGAGAAGTTTCTTTTTTTCTTGAATTCCATATAATTCTTTTCTAAGCGATCTACCTTAACATTGACTTCCTTTATACTAGACAATAGTTCATCTTTCAATCCTGAAAAATAACCTTCCATCCATTCCTTGATATCATCAATACTTGTTGCGCCGCTACATCCAGCTTCATTAGAAACACTACTGGCACGACCCCTAACCGGCTTCTTTGCCACCTTGTCCTTACGTGGGCGCATGCTACTGCGCTTTGATACACTTTGGTCTTGTACAGCCTTTGGATTTTGTAAATGAGTTGTAATATCCTCGACATCTAAACAGCACATTGGTTGAGTTGAATCACCACCACCCAATTATTTTCCGAAAAATATGACCATCCATTATTAATTTATCCATGTACATTACCTTCTTTTCTCGGACCTCATCGTCTATCTCGCCAATACCATTACGTATCCAAGCCTCATCAGCAGCCATCATTGACACAACAGATAGCTACAACGTTTACAAACTCACCGCTGTTAAAATGGGTACTTTATAGCTATATATGACTAACTGCAATGTACAAACAAATAACACTCACCTCAGCGCTATTCTCCACCTCCAGTACATTGTTTAAGAAAATATGAGACACCTTTGAAAGAGTAACAGAATTTGTGTCTTTGAAGGTTAACTCTTCGTTAAGGATCTTGTTTGAAAGTCCACTAAATGGTTGGTATGCAATAAGTTGCAGCGCCAAAGGAAAACCTTGTAGCCGTATAGATTTCTGTTTGAGCTGTTGACAGAAAGATGCGACCGTCTCTTCAATCTTAATTCCTGTTTTCTTAGGCATCATCCCTCTGACTGTGCGGAAAAACGATTCCATGCCCCAAGGAAACCAAAGGAAAGAGTCTACATCCTCAACCATCTTAACGTACCTAGGGGTTGGTTTACCTGTCTGATGGGTTGCCATTAGAACACCGTCGACTATCAGGATTAACGCAATCCGCAATTTACCCTAACCAGGAGTCTCTGAGTCGGGGTCAAGAAGTCTGTTGATATCGTCTAGGCTCATTTTTGGGTCTTCGCCTATCAACCGAGCCCAATACCGACCAATCGCGCCTGTCGTGTTATCTCTACATTCATATTCATATCCATCCAAGTAAATCCCACATGACAGTCCAGTTATTTTCGCGAACTCGAGCAGCAAGAATCTGAGTGGGTGTCCACCGAAAACAGTCCATAATTCGTACTTCCGTTTGGTCACTAACTGACGGCAAAGCAAGGCATGTACAAGCTTCGACGCCATTGGGCAATGAGATAGGCGAATGTGGAACAGTGTGCCGAAGGGAGACGCAAAAATGCTTTCCAGTTCCGGAGTACCTTTCATTTTGACGACAATCAAAGCAAGATATTCAAAGATTAGAGTAAATGATCAACCTTGATTTTGGGTATTTATCACTCGCAAACATGCGACGTGGTAGATTTGGGTCGACGTCGGCATCTTCCCTGACGAATTTCTTTTCGGCCATCTCCAACGGTGATTGAATTTAAAAACCTCTGATCCTCTGTAACGCTTTTTTTTCCTTTTTCTCACCCACTTTCGCAGATACAACTACAAAATTCAAATTGTTACAGTGTTGCAGTTTTAAAAAATTGACGTGATATATGATTGAAAAGGATTCATAAGGCTTTTACAGTATCTGTAAAAGATATATACAAAAAGTTATATAGCTAAATTAAAGAAAGTATTCATTACGAGAATCACCCACTCGCACTCTCTCTCCCCGCGAGGCCCACATGATGGATAAGACAGTAATTGATACCAATCAAAGTCCACCAAAATCATAAAGTTCACTTTCCTGTAAATAGTTTGGTTTTAGGTGCACTAGAGTGTAATTTTTCCTTATATTTTTTTAAAATATCATTTTACCCTTTTCTCTCTCTCTCTTTCTCTCTTTCTCTCACTCTCTCTCACACACACGTCTATGGATGAACAACATTTTTGGATTTTTCTTTTTGCAACAAATGTTTTTGGATTTTGCTATTAAAATAAAAATATATGTAATTTGTCATAATAGGAGTAGTCATATTCTTTGTTCTAAGTCATTACATGATTAAAGATGTGAATGATTTAGTTGTTGTATAATAGTTGTATAATATAATGTATATGGTTTATATTTTGGGTTTTTGGTTTTATATTTTGGGTTTATATTTTAGGCTTTCGAGTTTATATTTTTGGTTTATATTTTGGGGTCTTGAGTTTATATTTTTGGGTTTTGGGTTTATATATATATATATATATATATATATATATTTTTTGGGGGGGGTTGAGTTTATATTTTGGGGGGTTTTAGTAGTCCGACTATTATGTTTAGTAGTCTGACTATTATGTTCAGTAGTCCGACTAATTATGGGTTTATATTTCATTAACCAAATTCACTATTCATTTTAAAAAAATATAAACCGTTTTAAATAATTTTAGTCTTGTTAGATTCATAAAAAAATTGTGTTTTTTAAGTAAAGTTTTATGATTTGATTATTTGAATTAAAAACTTTAATCTTAAAAAAAAAATGAAAGAGTGAAACAAAAGAGAGAATGAGCTATTTGGGAGAGTGTGCTCCACATCAAGTAGAGAAAAGAGGTAATAGTGATATATTATTACCAAAAATTCAATTATACAACACAATGTAAATTTAGCTAATTTTCTCAAAGTTATTTCCTTTTATAAACCTCAAATCTAAGTTTTGTGTTTGGAGATGTTCTTAGTGAACCCAAACTCAAAGAATTAAATTTGAAATCCTTTAAATTCAATTTTAAATTTGTGGTATTTAAAAGAAAAATTTAATAACATTTTTGGAATAACTGAGAATATAGTTTTAATATAATTTGTTTGTGGATATTTCATAAAATTATCGTAATATATACATTAAATATCTTTTAAAATTATGTATGTTTTGAAGTACTATATATTGTCAAATTATACCAAAATATCACACACTGGCAAATTATGCCGCAAGGCAAAAAAATTATATATTTTCTAAAAATAACTTACACGGAAAAATTATTCCCAGATACAACAAAATGTTTTGTCTCCAAAGTATCAAGATTAAAAAAATTAATTATAAATTTTTAACTTCCAAAAATCATATTCCACTATATCATCCTTCTCCTCTCAAACTAAACTCTAATTAGTGAATTTAAATCTAATAAATTAAATTCTAAACATTTTAAAATTTAATTTTAAATTTTTAGTATTTTTGAAAAAAAAACATTTTTGTAATATTTTTAATAAAAACTAAAAATGTGGGGTGTTTTTGGAATATGAAATTATTTTTATATATACATTTAATATTTGTAGTATTCACCATATCCACCCAAATAAAAAGCGAGTAAGTCGACGAAACAAAAAAATGTGGGATCACATCAGCAAACTTTTTCTTTTTGTAAGATTTAGGCACGTTTTTCAGCGTTTTTCGATTAAAAAAAGTCAGGGTTTATGAGTGTACTCAGCTTCTTCACAGCCTTCTCAATTGATGTTTTGGAAGTTTCAATTGGTTAACCAATTTTCCGCGTAGAGCTCGACGAAAAGATTCAGACTTGAGTCATGGGTAATTCTTAAAATATAATTCACTACTCAAATTACACATTTCTACTGGATTTCTGATGTCTTTTCTGTTTCTTCGACTTCAGTCTGCCGTTTCTCTTTACTACTAAGCATTTGTGTTCAGTCCAAGCTTAATTTGACTCTTCTTTTTCTTACTTTCCCTCAATTTGGTCATGGAGCTTTTCTTATATTTAGTTTCTGGAATGTTGTGGGAGTTGGATCAAAGAAACCTAATTTCTTCTAAATGTGATTTGGTTAATGTTTTAGAGGCATATTTGTAAATGTGTAGAAATGTATATAATTGACTCGAAGATAATAATATTTTGCTTTATTTGAGACATTCCTGAAAATATTTCGAAATGTTTGAAATGGCTTTGATGCAGGCTGTGTACCCACATTGGATATTGCATCTTCAAGGTACAAATTTTACTTCTTCTTTGTTGATTCCCAATTTTGTAGCTGTAAAATTATAACCTTTTTCGAAACTGAACTTGTTCTGCTTTAAATTAATAGTTGAAATGATTCTTCTTCTCCCACAGTCATGGCTTTGAGCAAAGTCTCACTCTATCATGGAACATAAGGGCATGGGATTTGGGTAGTTGTTGCATACTTCTTCCCAAAATGGCTTTTATGACCACGATTAAACGACCTTATCCTATGGTAGCTTCTACTCGAAAGTATTACAAGAACAATTTCCTCTTGAAAAGATTTTTAGTTAGTGTTGGGACAGAGGAATCCTTTTTATCAGAAGATTCACTGGATGAATCTATTTCTCGGCCTCTCACTAGTGAAGAGGTGAAGCCTCATTTTCATCATCATATGCGTTGTCTGATGATGAAGGAACCATATTCTCATCCAATTAATAAACTCTCCCTTTGGTTTTGTAGTTGAAGTCACTGCTCATTGATACTGAAAGATCAAAGCTTGTCACGAGACTGAGTGAAGCCAATCAACATAACCGGTTCCTCAAGCGTCAGGTGTTTGTTTTGTATTTATTGATGTACTTACCTCTTAAGTGAGGCGAATCAATATAAACGAGTAAATTGGCATGAGTGTTGGCTACCTTAACTCTTTGCAGCTTAAAACACAGGAGGATGAAATAACTAACATCAAAACTGAACTTGCAGTTATGGAGCTCGAAGTTCAGGTAACTTTTATCTACTTTTGAGTTTTCATTGCCATGGCTCCATGATCTCATTGCCTTGGGTTGATTTGGTTTCATTGTCATTTTAATGCTGATCAGAATTATCTTTTTTTGCTGGTTATAACATTAGAAAGTTTCTAGCTTCAGATTTATGCGTTGCACATTTCGATCCTCTCAAATCTTACATAGGTTTCTATAGTAGAATATATTTC
>OVBE01006564.1:0-19687 GCA_900406425.1 Iberis pinnata | reverse complement strand
TTTATTGATTAATGAGCAAAGATTACAATCAAATTAATCTCTCAAAAATCAACAATTTCCTAAGGACTTTTGTTGACTTCCAAAAGTGGATCGCTTAAAGATCTAGTTGTCGTAGGTTGTTGGTTCGTTGTCAACGTGATTGTTCTATCTTGGAGGTTCTTAGCAAGTAGCTTCTAGGGTTTTTCTCTTGTCCTCCTCTCAATCAGAGAACTTCCTTATTTATAGGAATGTTCAACCTAATCCTTTTCGGATTGAGAATATTCTTTAACAACTTCCTTATATTTCGGGATATACATATATTTGAATCTTTTTATTAGTTGGAAGATATTTCTACCGGGAACCGACTTAACATTCTAAAAGGTTTGAACTTTCGTCACTATCGACGACCCATTAGTTCTAAAGAACTTCCGGATAATTTCCGAGTAGGTTCCGACCGTAGTCTAGTTCATGTTGTCGGGCGTTCTTGCTTCGTAGGCAACTAGTTATGCTTTGTAAATAAATTCATACACCTTATTAGGAACTTCCAAGTGTTTGGACAGTTGTCGGAAAGTCATTGGTAGATGAATTTATTTCACCCAACATATATAATCTATATAATTCATTCAGCCAATGAGTTAAGCATTATTGAGTTTGGGTACATAAATTTGAACCGATAAAATAAATGGATAGATTGTACCCGTCCATTACAGTTTTAAACTCATATAAGTTTGGGTTGAATCTGGTCGGATAGCTCATTATGAGACTCTTAGACAAAAGTAACACAAAATAACTTTCTCCAGTTAATGAAAAATAATTTATATTTGGATTTCGTTTTTATTATATATTTTACACCATTGGGGAAAAGCAAAACCTGCTCCCCACTTGCTTTCTTACATTCCAACTTGCTCCATCAATAATTATAAACACTTTTTATTTTTGGTTTAAACTTGAAGTAATTACTGTACTTTTAGAATCATTACATACTTTTATTAGCCATCAAATAGTTCTTTTTTTTGGGAGAGAGAGAGTACACATGGAAGAAGTAACCTTTGTTGTATATTTATATAACTTGCTTACCTCTCTAAGTTATTCCTCCTCCAATAGCAAAACACGAGACGAGGTCACTACAAAAGCTGTTCAAGAAGAATCTGATTATCTTATAAGATAATATCAAAAATTAGAGATGACAGCAACAAAAAAGGAGACATTTTGTTTTGTTGTTGGAGTTAATATCATTTATGATATATTTATTGGGTTAAAAATAAGTAAATAATAAAGTCAGCGGCGAAATTTCAACATATATTCATTAGTTTTGTTATATCTAATTAATTTTTGTCAACTCTGTTTGGTCAGTTCATTGGCTCGAAAACGTTTGCCTAACAACTTAAACTTAGATTCCAAAATCAGAACATTTTATTATGATTAGTGTTAATTGCTGATACTTTCTTTCAGCATTTGCGATAAAGTTGACTTTACATATAAAATACATTTTTTAATTGAATACTACATGGAGAGAAATTCAATGCCCAAGACATGATATTGCTCAATTTTAAATATATCTCTAGAATATGGGAATCTCAATCCTTTTCTTAACACTCTGGAAGTGAGAGAAATAGTCATGTTCTCTTACGAATATAGACTAAAGTATAAAAACTTAAAGTGACATAAAAAAATTAAGTGGCAGTTTTTTTTTTTTTTTTTTTTTTTTTTTTTTTTTTTTTTTTTTTTCACAGTGGCAGTGGTTTAATAGTTTCATTTGAACAAATTTATGTTGCTAATTTAGAGTGATGATTGCCAAGCTCTTGGGGTATAATGGTGGTATTGGCTTCATTAAGAATAGTAGGTATTATGTTCAATTCCCTTTAAGTAAGTTAAAGAAGACAAAAAAAGAAGAGTAATGATTATTTTATTTTCTTATAATTGGATCGATAGGTCCCGATCCACAACCATTCTTGTAATGCGTGGTTGCATAGAGTCGAAATCTTTTTTTTTTTTTGTAAATTTTTTTTAAAATTAAAAATTATATAGAGCCAAATATAACCCATTACAACTTTCATATCCAAAAGCTAAACAAACAGACAACATCCCAATTACAAAAACTACTTAAGTTTAGACTTTCAAGACCCATGAACAGGCTCGGGCACAAAAGCATGAAACCCTAGATCCTTGAAGAAGATATGAGAACTACCCACCTCGACGACGCCGTTTGACTACAGAACCATCATAACAGGACTTTCGACGGCCTTGCGGAAGCACCAAAATGACGGTGACTCAAGGCTCTCACTGTCATCCATTGTAGAAGCCGATTTGGAGAAGAGGCAGAAGAGATTTTGATGGATGCATCGGCTGGCTTCCGGAAAGAGGAGTAGGAGTCCAGCGAGCTAAAGGCAGAGCAATAAGCCGTGGGAGTGGGAATAGTCGTAGATGACAATGGTCGTTGCCCTCACAAAATCGCATCTATATGAAACCGCCACTCTTTTTGGCGAAATGGAACCAACACGCCTCGAGATTCCTCTCCCCTTGGTTCGCTGTCTGCCGTGCAGTGCGCTTGCATGCAAATATGGCTGGATCTGCGACGTCACACTACTTATTCCTACCTCTTCAGCAAATCTGGTGAAGCAATAATAGAAGGATGACAAAAGTTTGAAAAGCATCGACAAAAAATTAGATGGTAGAGGTTTTCCGGTGAATCCAAGGAACGCGATGCACGGAGTGATGTTTGAATTGCCAGAGGTGAGCTCTTGCCGTATGATCTCTCGAACTCTCAGATCCGATTTGAAAATCAAAAGGAAAAAAATAATACAGAGAAAAAGTTTTTAATATTTATATTTTATATAATATAATATGTATGCAATCGAATTTTTATGGAAAAAATACATAAATAGGCTTTTAACTATTTGGTCAAAATCATTTTTTCGTTAAATTTTTTCAAATAATTGACTATTAAATAATTTATTTTTATTTTACATTTTAAATTAAAGAGACTATAATCAAACAAACAATTGATATAGTTTAAATATTTAAATTCTAAGAAGATTTTGAATAAATTTGAAAAATTTGCATAATTTATTTTAAAATTTTCACTATTTTTTTTAAAAAATACTAAAAATTCATAATTCAAAATATTTCTAATAACAATTTAATAATATTATTTTAAATTATTAATTTAATAAAAATTTATTTTATGAGCTTTTTAATTTTTGTTTGAATTACCCTAAATTTATTATTTTAATAAAAATTTCTTAAATTTCATATTCAATACATTTTAAAAGTATGTATTTCAACTCTTTCCATCTTTTAAAAAATAAGAATCATAATGATGCCAAATAACTTTTAAAATATTTTTTTTGTCTGGTTTAATATATTTAAATTTTGTTGCCTGTTCCGTGGAAGAGGTACTTCATGAGCAGAAACATACCCATCAAAGACATATCTTTACAGCTTTCTTTTCCCTGAGATTTGGGTTCCAACTGTTTCTTCTGTCTCTTAGACAAGTGGTCTTTTAGGACACTTCAAGATTCTTCAATTTAAAACCCCAAAAACATTTAAACCAAACCTACTCCAAGAATCTTCCGAGAATCTTACATATTTGTGAGTTTTCCTTTCAATTATACTTTCTTTTTCTTTTCTTTTTTTCATTTATAGGTCTCAAAGTTCTCAGCTTTTCTCTCTCTTTGGTTAATCAAGAATCAGATTAGTGCAAAACTTTTTAAAAACAAATCTTATTTGATTGGATTTAGATCATTATATCTTAAGCCATAAGAGATTAGGGTATAAGTTTAACCAACTTGTAGGAATAAAAAAAAAGTTGGAATCTTTTTTAACTCTTGATTCTTATTTCTGATCTAATTACTAGATTTTTGCTTGATTTGATTCTTCTCCTGAAATGGGTTTCTTTGTTTTTCTATTTTCATCTTATACTCTGTTGGGTTTATAGAAAGATTCATAATTTCTATCAACTTCTGAAAATGTAATTGATATGACAAAATTGGAAAGAACCCTAATTTCCACTTCTTTTTTGGGGTTCATAATTTTGTTTATTTCAGATTTGGTTTATTGATTTGATCCAAAAATGGAGAACAATTATCTTCCTATAGATCCAGCTATGGATTCTTCATTCATGGATGGATTATTACTTGAAGGTTGTTGGTTAGAGACAACAGATGCATCAGAGTTTCTTAATTTTACTCCTCCTTTTGATCCTTCTTCTCTCATGTGGTCACCAACACAAGAAACACCAATCTATGGTCAAGATTCTGTAGAAAGATCAAGTCTTGAAGAAGATCATAATCAAGTAAGAGATCTCTCTAATCTTAACAGAAGGTTATGGATTGGACCAAGTGGTTATGGATCTTCAATTATGGAGAGATTAGTTCAAGCAGTGAACCACATTAAAGATTTCACAAGTGAGAGAGGCTCTCTTATACAATTATGGGTTCCTGTAAATAGAGATGGCAAAAGGTTTTTAACTACAAAGGAACAACCTTTTAGTCATGATCCAATGTGTCAAAGATTAGCTCATTATAGAGAGATCTCTGTGAATTATCAATTCTCTGCTGAACAAGAAGATACAAAGTCTAATCCTAAGGACTTAGTTGGTTTGCCTGGAAGAGTTTTCTTAGGGAAAGTTCCTGAATGGACTCCTGATGTTAGATTCTTTAAGAACGAAGAGTATCCGAGAGTTCAACATGCTCAAGATTGCGATGTTCGAGGAACTTTAGCTATTCCTGTGTTTGAACAAGGTAGTCAAAGTTGCTTAGGTGTTATTGAAGTTGTAATGACTACACAAATGGTTAAATTGAGTCCTGAACTTGATAGCATCTGTAGAGCACTTCAGGTTTGTGTTATCTCTTTTTATCTTTGTAATGTTCTTTCTTTAGAAACTTAAGTATTGTTTCATTTTTTTCACAGGCAGTTGATCTTAGGAGCACAGAAGTTCCAATACCGCGCTCTCTAATGGTAAAATTGTTGTGAGTTCCCATACGAGATAAGAACAATATGATAAATAAAGAAAAAACGATTAAGGCAAATACTTTATGCTCTACAGTTTTTTTATTGATATATGTGTTAAACATCACAATTAATTTCCGTAAAACTCCTTATATAATCCTCAAAACTCGATCTCATTATATTCCTATGCCAATTATATTTGTATCCTTTTAACATATGCTATATAACAAAAAGTTCTTAAACTTTTCGGTTTTTGTTTATCTTTGTTTAGCTTACTTAACAACCTTGATCATTGTTAATTTAGGGACCTGACTTCTCTTACCAAGCTGCACTACCTGAAATCAGAAACCTCTTAAGATGTGCTTGTGAGACACATAAACTACCATTAGCTCAAACATGGGTCTCTTGTCTTAAACAAAGCAAAACAACCGGTTGTCGTCACAACAATGAGAACTATATCCATTGTGTATCGACAATCGATGATGCTTGTTATATCGGTGATCCAACAGTTCGCGAATTCCATGAAGCTTGCTCTGAGCATCATCTTTTAAAAGGTCAAGGTGTTGTTGGAGAAGCTTTTTTGACTAATGGTCCTTGCTTTTCATCTGATGTCTCTAGCTACAAGAAATCTGAGTATCCTCTCTCTCACCACGCCACAATGTTCGGCTTACATGGCACAGTCGCAATACGCTTACGCTGCATCCACACGGGATCAGCTGATTTCGTACTAGAGTTCTTTCTGCCTAAAACTTGCCGGGATATCGAAGAACAGAGGAAAATGTTGAATGCATTGTCTACTATAATGGCTCATGTACCTAGAAGCTTAAGGACAGTCACAGAGAAGGAACTTGAAGAAGAAGGAGGAGGAGATTCGATGGCGAGTGTGGTGATAGAGAGAGTAGAGACATTGCCAAAGATAGAGAGTACATTTGAATTACATCAGAGTAAAGGTGAAGGAACAAGTGAGATTCGCGAAATAGGCTTTGACTATGGTAAAGGATTGAGTGTGAATGAGAATAGTACGTTCTCTAGTGGTGGTGGTTTAAGTAGTGTGACTGAGAAAAAGCGAACAAAAGCCGAAAAAAACATAACTTTGGATGTTCTTAGACAGTATTTCGCAGGAAGTCTTAAAGATGCTGCTAAGAGTATTGGTGGTAAGTAAAGCATAACATATTCTTAAGTCTTAATCTCCCATTTAATTAGGATTTATGGTATTAAATTTGGCTATGTATATATATATATATATATAGTATATGTATAATTTAGATATTTATTTTGTTAGTTGGGGGCTGTCGCAAGCGACACGCAAAAGAACAAAGCATGTGTTATTGACCTTGGAGTTTTGTTTCAGTTTGTCCAACAACATTGAAGAGAATATGTAGGCAACATGGGATACAAAGATGGCCATCAAGAAAGATCAAGAAAGTTGGTCATTCCCTTCAGAAAATCCAACGAGTCATTGATTCGGTTCAAGGTGTTTCCGGTCATCATCTTCCTATAGGCTCTTTCTATGCGAATTTCCCGAATCTAGCAGAAGCATCATCACTACAACAACAATCCAACAAGACAACATTACCTTTATCTTCTTCTTCACATTCACAACCTGCAAATCCCCCTGTGTCCTCATGTAGTCATAGCTCGAGCTGTTCTAGCGAAACACAAGTAAACAAGGAAGATCATTCGGATAAAACTAGACAAGAGACAGTGACTATCTCAAGATCTTTTAAAGAAACACAAGCCACACACTTATCACCATCAACATCATCACAAGAAGATGATTTTCTAAGGATAAAGGTAAGTTATGAGGAGGAAAAGATACGATTTAAGATGCGAAAATCGTGTAGATTAAAAGATCTATTGTGGGAAATAGCGAAACGGTTTAGTATAGAAGATGTGAACAGATATGATCTGAAATACTTAGATGAAGACAATGAATGGGTATTGTTGAGATGTGATGATGATGTAGAGGAATGTGTAGATGTTTGCAGATCTTTTCCGGGCCAAACCATTAAGCTTTTGCTTCAACTTTCTTCAAATTATTTTCAAGAACGTTCTTCTGCTAGTAGATGCCCTTCATGACAAGAAGAAGATGGGATGGTTAGGTGAAGAGGCAAAATATTTACATATGTAGTTTGTGTTTATGGAAGCATTTGTTTATACTACTTCAATATTGTTAGGTGGTTCTTGTTTTGGCTTTTTGTTTTAAAATGCACCAAAGAGAGGAAAACATGTAAAGAGCATAGAAAATTAATATTCAAGTTTTCGTCTTTAGTATTATTTTTGTAATGTGATGTTGGTTTGCAAATGTAGATACATTGTTTTAAGCAAACTTCTTTAGCATTTTTATGTGTCATAGATAGGTTGACCTACATTTTTCAATTAATTGCTGACGTAATCCCACATTATTTCGAATTATTAGAGATAACCCAATTTTTGTTTAACCTGATTCTACCTCTCGGTCATGAAGAAACAAAAAAGCTGGGAACATAAATTAATTCGATGAGAGAAAAAAGTTGTCCAATATTTACGAAAATGCCACGGCGTTTTCTGGAGGGAAAAAAAATCTGCGAAATTTTCCAATGCAGATTTGTTTTCGCAGATTTTTTTTTGCCGATTTATTTCTGCATGTAGTTTTTTGGCGTCGCAGATTTTTCTCGCAGATTACTATTTGGCGGCAGATTTTCTCGAGGCGTACACGTCACCGCCGAATTGTCGACGTCACCGCAGATTTTTGGTTCCATTGCCGAGTTTCTGTCGTAGATTTCTGAATAACACAGCCGATTTTTTGATATTGCATATTTTTTTTTCGCAAAGTTATGCTGACATTGCCGATATCTTTGTGACTGCAGTTATATTTGTAACTGTAGATTTTTTTGTCGTCACCGCAGAATTATGAGTTTTTGAAATTGCCAGATTGACCTCCTTCGTTCGTAACTGCATTTTTTTAAAAAAACCTGCAATGGCCACAATTTTTTTTTCACACGTTGCCGCAGATTTTTTTCCTTACTGATCTGACCCTCACGTTACCGCATATTTTTTGCCGCAGATTTTTCCAAATCGTTTGACCGCTGTTTTTTTCAAATCTGCGGTGTTTGTTCTGTCGATTTTTAAAACCCGTGGTAGATTTTTTTTCGTAAACTCATGCGACGTCATTTATCACGGCCTATACGATACGTCATTTATGTCGGTTTCCTAATTTGTGTTCGTTTCAAAAATTTGTCTAAGTGGCCATCATACACGATGTCGTTTTTGACTGTATTGTAGACATTATGGATTCTCGCATATTTATGGAAAAATTTGTTCGACTTCCCATAAAACCCTAATTAACCCTAAAAATTAAACAATCGAAATCGTTCATTTACAACCTTTTTGTTTCTATATATACTGTCTTCCCTAACTTTGGACAAAATTGTTATTAGTTTCTTATGTTGCTTAACTTTGGACAAACAAAAAAATGGACAAGGGGAAACAAGTCATGGTCGAGAACAAGCGGTATAGCAAAAGAAAGATTGTTCTATGATTGAAAAACTGTTTATGATTACTTTCCAGTACAAACTACTAATCTTTTGTTTGGTTTTTTGTAGTTATCGATGGACGAGCATGATGAGTTCGTGGAATTGTTGGAACTGTATAACGCGAATCAAATCGAGAAACTCCACAAACATTACAAGGGTCAGATGGATAGCATGGAGAAGCGAAAGAAGGAGGATGATGAGTATGTGGAAGTGTTAAAAATCCATAACGCGCACGAAATCAAGAAACTCCACAAACATTACAAGGGGATGATGGGTAGAATGGAGAAGCGAATAAAGGCGATGGATGAGGCTTATCGAGCTCTGGTGAAAAACGAACGCAAAAATGCTAAAGTGTGTGTTCTTACGAAGCAGATCTCGGTAGAGGGTTATGACATCGAGTCGGAATTGAATAGGCTGTGTGCAAGGGAGAAGAAGCAGTACGAAGAGTAGGCGCATATGAGAATCCCGGATCTGGGATTTGAACAGGATGGGTCTGGAGGACTGTCAAGGGGATAAAAGTCCTCGTTGATTTCGATTATGTTTTTCTTTTTTAATGAAAATAAGTTTATGTTTATGTTTAGAAACCTCTAATTATTTTGAACTTTTCGTAATTGGGTATGCAGTTTACATTGCAGTTTTTTGGTAATTTTCATTGCAGTTTTTGTAATTGGATAAAAGGTCTCGTTAATTTTCATTGCAGTTTTTTACGTATTGGGTATGTTGTTTGCACGTATTAACGAGCTCTAAATGCAGCGAGAATGTGGATATAGTATGCTGTTTGCACTATTAAAACAAATGCTGTCGAGGACAACAACCTGTTGAAATAGTACGACTAGCATTTGATGCACATTTTGTAACATTTAGAGCTCGATATTACATGCAATGCCAAAACATAAATTACAAGGTTGGAAAAAAAAAAGCTTGAAATAAGTCTTAAACCGGGAGAAAAACATACATCGTCATATAAAAAAAAGATAAAGGGAAGAGAGCACAGACAAGAGAGAAAGAGAGTTAATTCCCACATCCACCGACCATCCCCGCGAACACATTAATTGTTGTTTCTTCTCCGAAATGCAACTGGAAAAGAACTTGTATATCAGTTCGACAATTACCAATAAAATAAATATGCAACACATAAGTTAATCTGCAACTGACTATCAATGCAGTCAATAAATCTGCATCTATTATAACAAATCGGTACTGGTTATAATAACTCTGCAGTAGTTATAATATATCAGCAATAATCTAATTTAAAATACCAAATTAGGTGTCTGATTTGGTCCAAGGCGGCGGCCATCGTACACAAATCTGACAGCGTTATAGGTTAGGTAATGTTTCTCGCAATAGTGGGCCATGAGTTTCCTTATGCGACAATGAACACGCATTGCATAAACGTCTTCCCACCCCTGCTGGTTTTGGACAATCACCATGACTTTCCTGTTGTATTCCAAAGAACTTGATGCACTGATGATGTCAATGTGGATGTAGATCTAATTTTTAAGAGAGAAAGAAGGTTTGGATGCGGAAGTTATATTTGAAACGAAAGGGATTTTATAGCCTAAATAATTTCGGTTTCTTAATTTAATAAAGAGGAATAATTACCTTAAAAAGTAAAATTTAATTTAGTAGGTCATAAACCCACGTTGGATTTTCGAGACTTTTGCCTAGAAATGAGCCAATGAGTCTGACACGACGTCTGTCAAACGCAGAACATGAACAGACAGTTGACAAGACAATACGTTTGAATGTTGCAGATTTGTTGACATCGTTGTTGAATTCTTTCAAAACGCTGCAGATATATTTTAAGTATTGAAGATTTGTTTTCTGTTGCCGATATATTTTACGCGTTGCAGTTTTGTTTCTACATTGCAAAGTTGTTTTCAACGTTGCAGATTTATTAAACCCTTCGGCATCCTTGTTACTGTCATGAAACGCCATCGTTTTTTTGTTAAGAGTACCCATTGGGTTGAACTACCTTCGCCGTACTTCTCCGTTCTAGAAAGGAAACTTACATATTTCATGTTCTTAAGTTACAAATTTTTAGGGATAACCCTACATAACAAAAAAACCATACAACTCGGTCTATCAATTAACGAGATAGACCGCTAGAAAACCTGCAATCACAGCAACCATAACAAAACTCAGAATCTTCATCTTCATTTTCAAATCTGCCATGTCTCCTTTAGTCCTAACCACCTGGTCTTGCAAAGATGCTATTTGTTCTACCTTGTTCATCTCTTCTATGAGAGCGTAGTCAGTCTGTTCCCGAACATTTTTCATTTCTTCTATGACTGCCATGTCCCACCACTTCCAAACGTGGCAGCCACCATCCTAGGACATGAATAATCAAAACCAATAGGCTGAAGTGCTGAATAACAATTAATACGACTATGATTAAGGCATAATAAAAGAGTGTACACACTTACATTTCGATTTGGACATGTGTAGAACAATCTGTCCTGATTTGGTAAACTAGAAGCGCTTTCGAGGACGACATGCTCACCACAGTAGCAGACCACCGGCGCCCCATATTCGAAAGGGTCCGTACCATCGACGTTTAAAGGGAATATGGTACGGTTATTCACCTCTTCCTGATATGAGTTTCCACTGAAACCAGGCGCTACCTGTTCATCGCTCAGGCTGTAGCTATATCTTCTCATTTTAAAAAGACTCTAACAGAAATTATCGGAAATGGCTGCTATGAGTTATAGAGAGCTACAGAGAAAACCCCAAAAGTGTGAAACCCAAAATGGATGATAAAACCTAATTTATGCTTTATCTAAATCAACTCTTTACAACAGGAGAAGAGGAAGACGTCGTCGTTTGAACGAGTTAATAAAAAGTTTAAATGTGTTGTAGATTTAATTGTATTGTTATTTTGTTAACAAAACTGCAATGCCAAATAAAATCTACAACCGTCTAGGCGAAAATTATTTGTGTTGCAGACTTAATTTGTATTGTATTGTTGTTAAAAAAACTGTATTACTAAATAAAATCTGCAACGATTTAATGGAATTGTAATTGTGTTGCAGACTTAATTTGTATTGCAGCAGTATTGTTAACAAAACTGCATTACAAAATAAAATCTGCAACACATTTAAACAAATCACACAATTCAAAACGTCTAACCAAAAAGACCCTTCGATTTCTTAAAAGTAAATGAGCATAATTAAAGTCATGGAACACGAAGCGACATCAACAATCGCAACCGTTCGTTGACAACCTTTGATTTTGGATCTATAAATATTGGCTCAGATATGTCTCTACACAACAATCTCTTCTGTTGATAAAAGGTAGGATAGAATAATGGACAAGGGAAAAAAATCAGGGTGGAGAACGACGATGCCCAGAGCCCTCCGAGGAAAAGACAGGTTGTTCTCTGCTTCATATATTTCTTAGTTTATATATGAGTTCAATCCACTTAAGTAATATTTATGGTTTGTTGTAGGCAACCATGGAAAACAAATCGCAACACGACGAATTGCGTAAGCTACACAACGATTACAAGTCCATAATGGCTATGCTGGAGGAGCAGATCAAGGTGAAGGAGAATGCTTTGGATGCAAGGGTGAAGTATGAAAGGAAAAATGTGAAACTCTGATTTTTACAGAAGCAGATTTCGGCTGTGGGTTTTGACATGGAGGCAGAATGGAACAGGATGATGACAAGGGAGGAGCAGGCGTATGAAGAATGGGCGCAGATTGAAATCCCGCATGTGGGATTGGATAAAATGGGGTGTAATCTGAAGGGGTTCGGATCATCCTCTTTGTGATCAGAACCTTCTTCATGTTGTGATTATTTTTTTGGGTTAATTAACTATTTGAACCCGGTTTGAATTTCATTTACATTTTTAGTTTTTCCAACATTACTCATGTTTTATTTAGAAATTCAGATTATTTTCTCCTATTTTAAACGTTGCAGACTATTATGTTATAAATCTGCAATGCAAAAATAACTCGGCAACTAGTAACAATTTGATTTGTAGGTTTTTAAGAAGAATGGGAGGAAAACTTAATCAGGGAAGGTAACCTTGAACATAAAAGCAAATAAGTCTGGATTCGAAAAGAAACAAGGAAAAACATTAAACAAAGACGAAAGATACAACGCAAAACTTCGAAAATAAGAGACTTAAACAACAAAACCGTCATCGCCACCGATCATCTCCATGAACACATTAATTGTTGCTTCATCCCCGAAACCCATCTGAAAAAACAAAATTGTGTTTCAGATAATAAATCGGCTATACGGAAAATAAATCTGCAGTACACAAATACCGAGTTCGGTGTTTGGTTTGGTCCCATGCGGTGGCCTTCATAGATAAAATGAACCATGCGATATTCAAGGCCTTTTCTGTCGCAATACCGAAGCATTAGTTTCTTCAGGCGTGTATGAACATGCACCAAGTAATTGCGTTCCACTCCTTCCTGGTCGAGGAGTGTCACCTTCACTTTCCTCTCGTTAGTCCACCACGGTCTTGCTGCAAGCATGGTTGTAGATTACTTTTTAGAGGTTATGAGGGTTTGGATGCCGAACTAAGATTGTAAATAAACGACAATTTATAACCATAAATTAAGTTTTCGAAATTAAATTAACATTGGGACTAGTCAAACTTAAATGATTGCGGCAGAACCTACCTTGAAGAACGCGAAAGGTACTATCTCGACTAACACCTAATCTGACAGAAGTAGAACCCGAACTTCCTTTAACAATACAAAACATTTTACCATTGCAGAATTGTCTTCATCGGAGCAGATTTAAGTTCATCGTTGCAGATTTATTTTCAAGCAGATTTGTCAACAATTTCGAACGTTGTAGATTTTTAAAACATTGCAGATTTAAGAAAAATCTGTAGTCTCGTTGACAAGGTTGAGGAAACGACGTCGTTCTTGTTGTTTGCACACTCCCATAAGTAGGTCTAAATTGGCCGTACATCACCTTCGTTGAGATATTCAATTGCCTTAACCACCATCGACATCTTTAGTGACCTCAACCCTTACCGATCTTCAATCTCAATTAATTCAACTTCTCAATTTAGAATCGTTGATTGAATTGACGAAATGAGGCAAGTTCAATTAATTCTTGTTTGTGGAAAGTGGACACTAGGTAATGGGAGGAAGTTCTTTCTCGTCGACAGCGATCGAGGTTCTAGGTCGATGTGGGCAGAAGAGAAGATGACTTTTGAGGAATTGATGGAAATGGTAATTGAAGACTACGAAGTTGAGAGAAGCCTGTTCGAGGTCAATTTGAGCTACATATTACCTAAAGAGGTTTTGAATTGCTTACCTCCGGATCAACCTCCTGTTTATGTAACGAATACAAGACATTTTAAAACATTCCTATGTCAGTCGAGCAATGTCCCCGTCCGGCTTTATGTTGAGATCAAACGAAAGGCTTTACCTACCTCAAAGGGTGGACCTACAGAGCTTCCGCAAATGACAAGTCATGCAAGGCAGGAAACGAAGATAAGACATCCTACGATGGAGGAAGTTGTTGAAGAAGATCCTAGAAGAAGATAGTGCAGAGGAAGAGGATGGGAACATATTTGATTGTTGCGATGATTCTGACAGAATAGACTCTGGTGATGAGAATTTCTCAAAGTATGGAGTTGATGCTGAGAACGTTGAGGAGATGGAGAAAACGAATAAGATGTTTGAGTTAACTGTATACATCAGTGATGGTAATCGCCACAACAACTTACAAAGTTTCCATATTGATTCTTTCAAAATACGATATGGTGATAGTTTTGAGTCAAGAGAGCAGTTGGAGGAGAGGTTGAAAATGCTGACTGTGGTTGAGAGGTTCGATTACAATTTTACAAATCTACACCGTGCTTGTTAGTAGTCAAATATTGGAGAAACGGTTGTTCATGGAAGCTTCGAGCAACACCAATTAACGATTGGCCCAAATTTCATGTGCGTACTTACAATTCAGAACATACATGTTCGATGATGGTGAGAGCGTCAAGAATAAGACAGGCAAGTGCCGAGATACTAGGAATTATGTACAAGGAGTTTGTTGGTGATGTCGGGCCCAATGTGTTGCCTACACACGTTGCGGAAGCTATGAATAAACGATTTAACAATAAGGCAAATCAAATTTCATATTGATATTAGCACTGCTGATTTTCGTTTACACCTCAGATTTTTTCAACTACGTTGCAGATTTATTTTCTTTATATTTATTTTTCATGTTCTAGGTTGACTACTGGAAGGCTTACAGAACATTAATAACCGGAACCATATGAACCGAACCAAACCGAACCGAAAAAACAAGTTCGGTTCGGTTCCGGATCCGATTGATTTACCCGAATGGATCTAATTATAGAGATCCATGGTTCTCGGTTCGGTTCGGGTAAGAACCGAAAACCGAAAAAGGAACCGAAAGTGAAATAACCAACAAAAAGAACCGAAGGTAACTGAGTATTTCGGGTATTCGGTTTGGGTATTTTGGTTCTTTCGGGTATTTCGAGTAAAATACCCGAAAGAACCAAAATTACCCGTTGGTTCGGTTCCGAAATGGTTCTTAATTCTTTGAACCGAAACCGAACCGAACCGGTTAGGAACCGAATCGAACCAAATTTCTTTCGGATCCTAAATGGATCTTTTTTTGCTAGAACCAAAAGAACCGGAACCGAAGAGAACCAAACCGAATCGAACCATTTATCCGAACGCCCAGCGCTAGTTCATGTCGTAGGTTTGACCTGGAGCGAATACCATGCGAACATGCGATTGCAGCTGCAGATTGTCGACATGTATCTCGTATTTCTTGTTGTCACCCATACTACTTGAAGGAGTACCTAGTAAATTCTTACGCATCACCCATTATGCCTAGAGATTTTGGAGAAACAATACCGGCAAATGTTTTGAAAACTGTGAACCCTTCACCTGTACGGCCACAACCGGGTAGGCCGAAGAAGAGAATAATGAAGTCCGCATTGGAGAAGGCTTTGAGGAATAAAAAAGATCGCAAAGAAAACGCATGCGGATTTTGTCATAAGACGGGGATAATCGAAAAACATGCAACATGCGATAGTGCATCTCTTTAATAAAGTTTAACAAAAATTCCTCGGTTTTGTATGGAAAAACAATGTTGTTAAACAAAAATTTCTGGGTTTATATGAAAAACAATGATGTTAAACAATAATTTCAGGGTTTGCATGAATAAACAATGTTGTTTAACAGTTTATAAATAAATAATCTGCAATACAAATAATTAAATCTAGAATACATGGAATATATCTGACATATACATAATAAATCTGCAGTACAGTTACTTAAAACTGCAATACACATAATAAATCTGCGATTAAAATGCAATACACATAATAAATCTGCAATCTAATAAAGATATATGTAGTACACAACATAAATCTGCAGTACACATAGTAAATCTGCAATACACATTATAAATTTGCAATACAACAAATGAAATTGCAATACACATAATAAATCTGCAATGTAATAAATATATTTTTAGTAGAGATAATAAATCTACAATTTCAATACAGAAAAAAGTTTTAAATGTTGTTTATGAAGTTTTCATCCGGTTAGTTAAGATTGACATATGTTTTGATAGGACATTTATCCTCCATCCGTAAACATTAATACCCTCACCTTCCCATTCATAAATGTTATCAAACCATGATTTAAGGATTCAAAACCTCACATTTCTTCTCGAACCTAACTCTCAAACAATTTTTCACTATCTCTCATATTTTTTCTAGGTAATAGGTATCATGGATAAGAAGGGCAAAGTTGTAGAGGAGGACAACGTTGGGCATCGGCATGCTATGGAAATCGAGGGCCTTCACAAGCATTACAAATCGGTAATGGTGATGCTGAACAAACAAGTGCAAGCAAGAGAAGAGGCAATGGAAGCGAGGGTCCAGTACGAGCGAAAGCAGGCAAAAATTCGTATTTTACAGAAGCAAATATCAGCCATCAACTTTGACATGGAGGTCGAGTTTAACAGGCTCTTAGCGAGGGAGAAATTCTTTTAAAAAAGGGATGAGATCGTTATACCTGAAGTTGGTTTGGAGAAGATGTGTGGTAGTTTCAAAGGTTTTGGTGGACCGTCGGGGAATGAAGAAGGTTACTAAGTGCTAGATTGTTAAGTTTTTAAATAATGTTTGTAAAAAACTAAGCTTTTCCCATTCTCAATCATGTTATGTTTGTAAACCGTTATTAACTTCCTTGTTTTCATGTGTTCATCTATCGCCGAAAACTGCAACAAATTAATCTGCAACGCAATACCGAAAAAAATCTGCAACACACAATAAAAACTGCAAAAGAATACTGCAGGAAAACATAAATCTGTAACCGAAAACAAATCCCCTGCACCAAATAAAGATTTAAACACATTCAAATAGATAGAAGCCACTTAAACGTTAAATGTCATACCCAAAAACAAATTTCAATTTACATTACACTGAAACGATTGCATATTAAATCAAGTCGTGCTATATGAATAATCCATTAACTGAGGGATTACAACCTCAGCCCGCGTGGTAAGGGATTAGTTGATGCAAATTTTGACCCCCGAGGTATTTCAGCGAATAACTCAACACCATATCTCTCCCGAATAGCCTAAATATTCTCATCGCAAAGACCTTCAAACGACATCCCCAGGACAAGACACTCGATGTACTTAAGAGAGAAAACACTACAATCTCCTAGTCTCATGTTCACGGGTGTATTTTTCTGAATTCTACTCACCGCAAACTGAGCTCCTGAATAGGTCGACTTTCCAGGAGCCATGATCTTCATAAAAGTCGGGAGCTTTTTCCGGAGAGGGTTGCAACACTCTATAATTTCTTCATTTGTTGAATGTGTTGGGATAGAGTCATAGATATATATCGTTCTCTTTAAGAAGTTAACATTAATGGCTAGCCAATGATTACGATGAATATTCAGACAACCATATAGGTTGTCAATGTCAACATGCCAATACTTATTAGTTTGTGAATCACGAGGACTCAGACCCATGTATTGATCTACGTACCCGTTTCCAAATACGAAATCCTTTGGCTTTTTCCGGAAGTCGTGGTAGTCGTTCAACCAAATATTCATGTCCCATGGATCCCAGAACGCAACTCTCTCTCTCTCTATCTGAAAGGCGAGTTTGGCCGCATGGATCTCAACCTGAACATAGTAAGAACTTCTTCTATGTGCTGCAACAAGAGAAGTCCACGTAAGGAAATAAAAAAACAGCCTTCAAAATGGTCCAATCCAACATATAAACCTGCAATATTAAACAGGTAGTTACAAAAAACTGCAAGCACTTACAGAATCTCTTAGCCATCCATACTCAAATGTATCCCATTTTATTCTAGGCACAATCATTTCTTCCAAGAACTGAACATCACAACTTGAGGATCCTACCGGTTGTCTCATGTAATCAGGATAAGCATAGGGTCAAAAAAATCTGCAATACAAACAAATCTGCAATCCCAAAACAAGTCTGCAACATAAAACATATCTCTGATATTAAACAAATCTACGATATTAAACAAATCTGCAATACAAAACAAATCTGCAATATAAAATAAATCGGCAGGGGAAAATAAGTCATTAGGGTGTATGTTGCGTGAAACATACTCATCAGCCTCAATGAACTCCTTCAACGCCTGAAAATTCTCCACCGGCACCATTTACATTGGATCATAGGCATTTTTTGAACGTACAACACCTACTATGATGCGTTTCACGGTAGAGTTGCCTACAAAAGGTGATGCCTGAGTAGCTACCAATGAAGGGACTCTCTTTCCAAGTCCCTTTCCCAGCAATGCATCTGGATCAACAAAATTTGCATCCTTCGTCAATAGATCAAATGATATCCTAAGAACATCCATTTTCCTCTTCATCTCGGGATTAATCTCCATAACATCTTCATCTTCAACAAAATCAGATTCATGTGTGTGTGTGTTTTTTTCCAACTTTAGGAGGATTATTTTTCCTCTTTTGCTTCCCGTCCCCCTTTTCCTTTGTTACCTTCCTTTCCTCATCTTTCTTATTCCTCGTTTCAACAGCAGATGATTTCTGTGTAGGGATTGCATCTGTCCCTTTCACAGCAGTCCCTTTCACAGCAGTCCGTTTCTCAGCTGTCCCTTTCTCATATGTCCTTTTCTCTGCTGTCTTTCTCTCCTTTTCAAACTTCCCAGAACGAAAATTATCCTGACATGTCTCTGGATACTGCATCCAAGACTGCTCAGAAAAATCTCTTGTTAATAACAATAAATAAACGTATGAGAAATATTTTTAACAGGCATATCACACTCACAGGCGGCTCAGCATTCACATCGAAGTCTACTCTTTGAGTATACCTTCCTTTTCCTTCCTTCAAGATCCGCACATCACACGGTTGTGCGTCAATCTTGCCTTCCAAAAGTGTGAACTGATTGTTCATAGTTGCTTCCATCTTTGCAACAGATGTGGCCAGCGACTGCACCAACTCCAGCACTGCCTTGTCACCACTAACCTTGGAAGGACCTTTTTCACCTTCTTCTCTAACGCCTTCGTCACCTTCTACTCTACTTAAATTTCCTCTTTTTTCCTACCTTCTCAGCTAACAGAATTTGAGATTGATTCATCTTAATAAGTCATTGGTTTAGGACCAAGGCATCATTCATGATATCTTCAATCAACTTGTCAAGCATAGGATCCTTTTGCAGATGATTGTCAGGCCAAATAGGATACAATTTCCTCAAAGAGACTAGAATCATATGTCTGACCCGAACCTACCAAATACCAAATTAAATAAATAAAACTGCAAAATAAATAAAACTACAATATTAAATAAAACCGCAATATAAAAAAATTCTTCAATGGAAATACCTCTTTGTAATTATGTATCTCGTCAGCAAACTTAAACCATTTACGAGACCCCTGCTAATGTAGAAGAGAGGGCCCTTCACTCACATCTCTTCTATTCCCCACCAAAACCCCTAAACCAGGAACAGACTCAAACACCTAATGTAAAATGCATGAATGAAACCTTGAACAGTTTGAGAAGAGCTCTCAAAGTCGATAGTCTTTATGGAATCAACCAAATGGGTGAAAGCTTATGTACTCCAGGGATACTTGTCAAAATTTTCATGATCAACGACTCTCTTGGCAAGCGTAAATGGAACTCGAGAACCTGCATGAATGCCACAAATGAATAGATGTATGCAGCATAACCTACACAAAATCATCCTTTCCCGAAGCTCCCATTTGCCAGGTTTAACACGAGATAGTATGCTATCT
>OVBE01006563.1:0-19689 GCA_900406425.1 Iberis pinnata | reverse complement strand
GGCGATTTTAATCTCAAGTTCTTTAACTCTTTCATAAGCTTCCATATATTGCTTCATTTGAAAAATTATGCCTTTGTAATAGGCATGTAATTCTTTTTTTTGTACTCTTGACAGCCATCTCCACTTTTGATAAACTTTTAAGTTGCTCGGTAAACTTTTAAGTTGCTCGGTTGAGACAATGGGTATTCTTTTAAGCTTCAATTACAAAATAAAATAACAACTAAAATCACACATGAATAATACTTCCACATCTAAAAACAAAAAAAATTAATGTAACTAATATATAAGATACATGCGAATAATGTGAAAGATCTTCGCCTACGACGACGTCAATTAGCGATTGATCAACCGGAGCTTCTAGTTCTAGTGGTAAAGGGCTCACAGCTGTGAGTTCCGCCACCTGGGTTCGAATCCCGGCCACCGTCAATTAACATGGGATGAATTTTGGCGGCCCTCCTGGATACTCTTGGCGACCGCGGACGCTTTGAGCCTAGTCGGAGTCCTTCGGGGCTCCGGATACCAGGTTCATAAAAAAAAAATTTAGCGATTGATCATTGTTCTAAGTAATGATTTTAAAGATATATATATGAAGGTTAGTAATAATATTGGAATAAGAAAAATGATTTAATAGTGATGTACACATTTGATTTAGCATTAAAGAACCTTTGGTTCATGTTGAACTTCTTCAACATTCAAAATGCTTTTTCTTTTATCTGTTTTATTTGGTATCATTTCTTACATAATTGGTTAAATTAATAAGTACTTACGAAATAAAAACAGTAAAGAACAAAACGATTTAGACATATACCTTAGGTTTTTGGATGATGATACATTTCTCTTTGTCAAAATCTGGTGGACACATTGTAAATAGAAGTCTATAACAAAAAATTGAACATTATGTGTACATGAAATATTATCGAATCTATCACTGAAATATAAATTAAGAAAAAATGTTCATAGTTTTCAATATGAACAAAACTAACCTTATTAGCCGAAAAGTGTAAGAAAATGTATAACGAAATCTAATTCTAATGTGGTAAACTCATATGAAGAGTATCTATATATAGTAAAACAAACTAATAATCGATTAGGGTTTATAGATATTTTTGTTACGAAATATCCTATTTAGTTGAATATCTTAATATTTTTTAAATAAATCTAGAATATCTTAATAACAAATTCGATATGGCAAATATCTAATATATGGTAACAATAATATCTACAAAATAGGAATTTTACATAGATGAGTATCTAACCTAATTAAAACGGATATAATTAAAATTGTCATATAAACAAAAAATTAAGGGAATCGAACTTAAGACTTAGAATACAAAAAACTGGATCCAACCCAGGATCCGTGCGTTTTTCACCGATTAAAAAAAAAGATTTCGTACAAACTAACAATTTAGGGACTAGATCTCTTAACCTTTAAGTCATTTTGTAAATTTTTGACTTTGCAAAATTTTTTTCTTTGTTCATCCGAAATTTTTAACCCTATGGCATTCTATGTAAATATCCTAATTATTATGACTTCCTCCAAAAATGTGCTTCTCAAATAATAGTATAGATGATATAAACTCGAAACAGATATGGGAGACATATGCTGATGGTTTCTTTTTCAAAATTGTTTTGTAGGAAATTCTTATCGTAAGAAACACTATGCCAATATGCATTACGAGGCATAGTGAACAACATATTGAGACCAAGACCAACTGTTTAACTAGAGATTCATCTAGAATCTAAAAATGGGAGAAACAAAGTATGGAAGATTGTTGGGTCTGGGTTTGTATATATTCACATGCTCATCAAGAACTCAATTTCTTAACTTTTAGGATAAAGAAATTCAATATTGATCTAAGCCCGATGACCCAAAGCCCGGTTGGACGAGTACCATCCGAAAAAGAGATGCGCGGATCTTAGAGTTATGTTCATCGCGGATTCTATTGCACAATGTCTCAGCTGCTATAAATAGGATGATAACCTCACTTAGAAGAGGGACAAAAAAGGGGCTCACAACGAGAGTCTCAGAGATAAAACCACAAACACTGTATAAGAGATCAAAAACAGAGGACTCACAACTAGAGTCCCATAGAGAAGACCGCAAACACTTTACAAGGGACCAGCCTAGGAGAACTCCAGTATCGCCAACCGAAAGTTCAATAAGACTTGCAAGAAACAGATTATCTCGTCGAGTCCGCTCATCCCTCACCTCTAGCAACGAGAGTTTGCCTCGTCGACTCCGATCATCCCTCACCTCTAGCAGCGGGAGTCTGCCTCGTCGATTCCACTCATTTTTCACCTCTAGCAACGAGAGTCTTCCTCGGTCAAATTTGCTCATCCCTCATCTCTAGTAACGAGAGTCTGCCTTGTCAAATCCGCTCAACCCTCACTTCTCACATCAAGAGTCTGCCTCGTCGACTCTGGTCATCCCTCAGTTCTCTTAGCGAAAGACTGCCTCGTCATCATCACTCAGCAACTAACACTTGAAGCGAAATACTGCCTCATCACCATCATTCAAAGATCTACTCTCAAACCAGAGTTTGCCTTGTCGCCTCCACTCAATAATCGACTCTCAATCCAAAGATTGCCTCGTCGCCTCTACTCAACAATCAACTCTCAAAAACAGAACCGCCTCATCACCTATACTCAATAATCAACACTCATGGAGTTTCCCTCGTCGATCATGCTCGACCATCTCTTCTTACAAGAGGAATTTTCCTCGTTGACCTTGCTTGACCATCTCTTTTCACAAGCAGAATTTACCTCATCGACCCTAAGTCGACCATCTCTTCTCACAAGTGTAATTTGTCTCATCGACCCTGCTCTACCATCTCTTCTCAAAAGTGGAGTTTGCCTTGTCGACCCTACTCGACCATCTCTTCTCATAAGAGGAATTTGCCTCGTCGACCCTGCTCGACCGTCTCTTCTTACAAGTGGAATTATCCTCGTCGACCCTGCTCGACCATCTCTTCTCACAAGAAGAATTTGCCTCGTCGTCTTCGCTTGAGCACCACGTCTCACAAGTATAGTTGGCCTCTTCGACTTCACTTAGTTATCAATTATCACCATAGTTAGCCTCGCCGCATCCACTCAACAACCAACACTTAAACAACACATTACCTTCTCATCTCCGCCTATCAACTAACATTGCCTTGTCATCTTCGTCTATTGACCAACATTTCCTCGTCGTCTCCACTTGTCAACAAGCATTGCCTCGTCGTCTCCGCCTATCGAAAACATTGCCCCGTCAACAAAGAAAAACTTTTTTGACAAAACGATCACCAATGTAATTAGAAATATGTTTGGCTTAATCGCTTTAAAATGGGTACGTAGACACCAGGGGCGCAACTATTAAACAAAAACAACCTTTAACACCAAGTAGAGCAACAATAATTAGAACTGCCTCGTCAACGGAAGATCATCTCGTCTTCCTTGGTAGTCTACAAAACTTTCAATCAAAGGATCGCCTCATCAAAGAGCATAGTAGACCCGAAGACCTGTCATAGAAATGCCTCGTCAAGACGACTTGTTGACTCGAAGTACACTAAAGAAAATCCTTTCCACCCCAACAAAGAACCCAATGATCATGCCTCATCGACAAGGCTTTACTGGCAACTCACGAAATCAAAGCTCACTCGGCCCCCGCTTTGCTATCTCTCAAAAATAAATAGGATCATACCAAACAAGAATTTGCATGGTCGATTCAATATTTGGCGCCGTCTGAGAGGACTAGTAAATTTCTTTGACGAGCTAGTAATCAGGCATGGCCGGAGAAAAATCCACTTATCATCGCCCAGGCCAAGGCCAACATAGTCCAACAAGAAATAAACAAACCATAATATGAAAATCAACAAGTCAAGACAACATATATTATCATGCAACGCCTAGACGATCAAGCCAGCGAAGCAAAGAAACTCTGCGCTAAATTCGTTGCGGCCATAACAGTTGGAGAGAGAAAGACAATCATCAAGCTCAAGCTCAAAGCTGATCTCAACTTCGCACAAAAGAAAGGCCGAGCTTGAGCTCACAGAAAATAAAATATGAGCTCAAACTCTCACAAAAGAATAGCTGAGCTCAAGCTCGCATCGACGTACTGGCCAAGAGATCAATATGGGAATAAAAAGAGCACTAGCAAAAAATCTCGTTCTAAAAACGAGTTAAAGCCTCGCCGAGTAAACATCTTGGTTTTAAAATAGAGCTACAACCTTGTCATTATTGATATTCAACTGGCACCTCGTCTATTAAACTAAACTCAACTCGTCTACTAGATTAAACTTAAGTTGAGTTCAACACCTCACATAATTTTCAGTCTTATTTCAGGTATGGTTCAAAAGCAGCCTCGTCAAACCAAGTACCTACTCGTATGTTAGTCACAGAAGCCGACGCCAACGCCAACGGAGTGGAGACCCACAAAACAACATATTCTATAAAATATAAATATATGTAATAACAATAACGTTAAAAATTGGGTAATGCCACGTTGAGTTGAAACTCGTTTATCGAAACCGTGCAATGCCACGTCGAGTTGAAACTTGTTTATCAAAACCGTGCAATGCCACGTCGAGTTGAAACTCGTTTTTCAAAATTTTGCAATGCCATGACGAGTTGAAACTCGTTTTTCAAAACTGTGCAATGCCATGACGAGTTGAAACTCTCTTATCGAAACCGCACAATGTCATTTCGAGTTGAAACTCGTATATCAAAAATATGCAATGCCAAGTCAAGTTGAAACTTGTTTATCAAAATTGTGCAATGCCACGTCAAGTTGAAACTCGTTTATCAAAACCGTGCAATGCCACATCGAATTGAAAATCGTTTATCAAAACCGAGCAATGCCTCGTTGAATTGAAACTTGTTTACCAAAGTCAAGCAATGCCTCGTCGAGTTGAAACTCGTTTACCAAAATTGAGCAATGCCTTGTCGAGTTGAAACTCGTTTACCGAAATCTAGCCAAAGCGCCTCGTCAAGTACAAATCACGTTTAAAAATTAAGCCAAAGCGCATCGTCGAATACAAATCTCGTTTAAAAATTAAGCCAAAACGCCTCGTCGAGTATAAATGTTGTTTAAAAGTCGAGCCAAAATGCCTCGTCGAATACAAATCTCGTTATAAAACCAAGCCAAAGCGCCTCATCGAGTATAAATCTCGCTTATAAATCAAGCTAGAGCACTTTATCGAGTACAATTCTCATTCTAAACCGATTCAAAGCGCCTCGTCGAGTACAAATCTCGTTTAAAATCTAAGCCGAAGCACCTTGTTGAGTATAAATCTCCTTTTAAAAAATCAAGCCAAAGCGTCTCGTCGTGTACAAATATCGTTCTAAAATCGAGCTAAAGCGCCTCGTCGAGTAAAAAACTCGTTTGAATAATCGAGGCAAAGCGCCTCGTCGAGTACATCTTGTTTTAAAAATCGTGCATTGCCTCGTCAAAAACCAAAATTGTTCATCAAAATTGAGAAACGCCTCATCAAGGTTAAAGCATTTTAATGCATTTTAGCTCTCGTTTTAGCTCGCGTTTTGCATCCATTCTAAGTAGATTCGCATGCATATAGGTTAGTTTAGCATATGTATGCATTGCATTTCATTTTCATGTGATATAAGTGGTGAAACAGAAAGCGCATATTAAATGAGCTAAAAAGATTCAAAAATGGGTAAAAAATGTTTTGGAGACACATATCGGTTTAATGTACCGATTTGAACAAACCAGTACAAGTGAAAAAGGCATGGCGGTTTTGGTGTACTAGGCAAGCCAAACCGCACGAATCAAAATCAATTTCTAGAGGCTCATACCAGGTAGGTGTACCGGTTTGGTCAAACCAATACACACGTTAAAACTTCATACTAGTTTCTCGTATCGGTTTAGCCAAACCGGTACGAACCTGAAAATTCAACCATTTGATCCTCTTTTGGTTTAAACACATTTTCAATTGGGTTAACCCAATGCCACTTTAGGATACTATTTAATCTTAAAACCTAATTTTGATGCTTTGTCTTTTGTCTTTTGTTTTCTCTCTTAATAACACTTTGTAATCTTTGAATCTTTGCTTAATTGGAAGTTTAATCTTTGTTTTGATTGTGAATCTTCTTTTTCTTTATGTTTCTAAACATGATTCTACACATTTTCATCATTGGAACCTGTGTATTATCCATGATTAGTGAGTAGTTTACTTCTAAGCAAATGAGTTAGGTAGATTATGGTGATTAGACTATTTAATATGATGTTTAGGAATTGATTAGCTTTGATCTTCATTCAGTAAGTGAGCTTAATGCTAAATTTGACTTGATCAATCAAATTTAGACTTTAGGTGAATTGTGCCCGAAAGGTGTTCGATGAAATGCCTGAACCAATTACTGTTTGCTAAGTTATGTTATCCAAGAGATTGTTCTTAGCTAGTTTAGTGGTTTATGATGAATTAGAACTTATTGCCTCTTAATATGCACTTTTCCAAGAGATAGTTTTTAGTTGCATGATTAGGAGAAGGATTAGTGCCATGAGAGTGTATTAGTCTAGTTAAATAAATTCTAGACCAAGGATTATAATCGGAATGTGAGTATTAGCATCATAGAACGTCATTTGATCACCCAAGTTGATTGCCTTTGCCAATTTTATTAGTCTTTCCTCTTGATTTACATCTCAATTTTAGTTAAATTTTTCTTAATCGTTGTTGACTTTTGTTGTATTTGACTTTTTGGTTGACTGTTGTTTATCTTTGTTTAATGCATGATTTGGATCTTTAGAATTAAACCACTTACTAGTTTGGCTTAAATTAAATGAGATTCTTGTAAGTTTTAGTACATTGATCATTTTGATTTGGATTGATACCTATTGTGCTACAATGATGACGATGGTATATTAGAAATTGAAGTAGTAAATCACTAAAAACCCTACTATCAATCGCCTCGTCCACATGGAAACTAATTTTATCAAAATAAAACAAGGCCTCGTCAACAAAAGAAAATGCAAAGAACACAAGGCGACAAAGTAAACCTCAAAAAATTAGCGCATCGTCAACTCGAAAACTAATTTTATCAAAACCAAACGACGCCTTGTCGACAAAGACGGTGCAAAGAACAAAAGGCGTCAAAGTAAACATAAACAAAGTAACGCCTCGTCAACTCGGAAACTATTCTTATCAAAACCAAACGTCGCCTAGTAGAAAAAGGCAGCGAGAAGAATGAAAGGTGACGAAGTAATGCCTTAGACGTCAATGAGACATGAAAAAATCACACATAGTCAATAAGTTCAAAACATGCAACATATTAAGCAAAATTCAAGATATAGTAATCACCGTCCCCCGCGTCGTCCATGACGCTACAAAAGCTTAGAAGAAACATTTTTTTCCACGTCGGCCAAGGAGAAGAGAATGACAACAACAAAAGATTTCTCGACAAAACCTACTACAAAAAGGAAGCACATATAGATCAAAGTTTTCCTAGTCGACCGTGGCCTCGGTAACCCCCTCCTCTGTGATGGTTATCGTGGCGGTTGACATTTCATCCCCGCTAGCTTGCAACCAATCAACATCCTCTTGATAAATAGTAAGACGGTTCGAACTTGACTCATTGACGTTAGGAGAAATTCCAAGATCTTCCTCAGAGGGGGGTGAAAACACAAACATCTTTTTCACTAAGGCACCTGAATTGGCCATTCTCAAGATTCGCCTTGATAACTTTAGGAACTGAGCCACTCAATTTTGGTAAGACCCATAACATCGGGGGTACCTATGATAATTTTGAGCGTTATCTCCATCTTATCTGCATCTGAGCTCCGTCGAATAACATCGCCCCCGCTTGAAATAAGATGCGCACTTCTCTTCGATCTCATGCTTTGACTTAAGGATAATATTGTCCTTATTTACCCATTCACTACTCGGTCGTTCTTCAATTTTACCCAGTTTTCCCTTAGCTAATCGATCTCTCCTCTAAGTCGACCCTACTCCTCCTTATACTCTTCAATTTGCTGATACGCCACGTCGACGAGCTTCAAATTAAAATCACTAAGATCATCCAACTATGTTTGAAGCCTCGTCTACCTTAACAGATGACCCAAAGATCACCACTAAACTGACCTCGGTTACTCACAACGACCCGGAAAGATCATCTCGCAAATCATATTGTTTACTTTGCAGACGACTCTAAGATCTTCGCTAAGTTCGCCTCGTCAACTGATATAAGTAAACCCAAAGACCCAATGAACAACACCTCTTCATCTACCGCAACACGAAACCTCTTAAAATTTTACCTTAATACCTCTTGGAGACGACTAGGATCAAGCTGGCCATGACACCTTACTTCACTCTCGACATTCAGCGAGGCCAGACGACGAAGAAGAAAATCGAGGTTATAAAATTCGAAAGAAACATTACCCCATCTTCAACCATCGACAATGATGCGAAGCCTCTCTCTCGTCGTCCACTAAGATAGATTTATATTTGTTAAACCCGCCACCTCCAAAGTTTCGACCAGGATTATTGATAGGTCTCAGCGTTCGCCACATTTGACGAAGAATCTCTGGCCGACCTGGGGAGCTAACTGTTAGGCCTGGATTCGCACCCATTCAGAGGCTCATAAAAAATCCAACCTCTCAATCTTTAGGATATAAAAATTCAACATTGGTCCAAGCCCGACGACCCAAATTTGGGTTTGAAGAGTACCACGTGGAATGGAGACATACAGATTTTGAAATCATGTTCATTGAGAGTCCTAGAGAGGATACCGCAAACACTGTACAAGGGAACCAAAAAGGGGGCTCACAACGAGAGTCCCAGAGAGAAGACTGCAAACACTGTACAAGGGACCAATATGGAAAAACTCCGGGATAGTTGACTGGAAATTCTATAACATTATTTCGACGCCTACATTCAACAAGACTTGCAAGAAACATATCATCCCGCCGACTCCGCTCATCCCTCACCTCTAGCAACAAGGCAAACGCTCATCCCTCACCTCTAGAAACATGAGTTTGCCTCATCGATTCCACTCATCCTTCACCTCTAGCAACGAGAGTCTGCCTTGTCGACTTCACTTTACCCTTAACTCTAGCAACGAGAGTATGCCACGTTGACTCCCCTCATCCCTCATCCCTAGTAACGAAATTCTGTCTTGTCAACTCCACTAAACCCTCACCTCTAACAATGAGAGTTTTCCTCGTCGCCTTCTTTCATCCCTTACTTCTCTTAGCGAGAGACTGCATCGTCGTCATCACTCAGTAGCTAATGCTCGAACCGAAAGACTGCCTCGTTGCCATCACTCAATGATCGACTATGAATCTAGAGATTTCCTCGTCGCCTCCACTCAATAATAAACTCTCAATCTAGAGATTGCCTCATCGCCTCCACTCAACAATCAATTCTCAAACACAAAACCGCGTCATCATCATCACTCGACAATCACCACTCATGGAGTTTGCCTCGTCGACCCTGCTCGACCACCTCTATCACAAAAGGAATTTTCCTCGTCGAACTTTCTTGACCATTTCTTTTCACAAGCGGAATTTTCCTCGTTGACCCTGTTCGACCATCTTTTCTCACAAGTGGAATTTTCCTTGTCGACCCTGCTCGACCACCTCTTCTCATAAGAGGAATTTGCCTCGTCGACCCTGCTCGACCGTCTCTTTTCACAAGAGGAATTTTCCCCATCGTCTTCGCTTGATCAGCACTTCTCACAAGTATAGTTGGTTTCCTAAACTTCACTCGGTCATCAATTTTCACAACAGTTAGCCTCGTCGCCTCTACTCAAAAACAAACACTTAAACAACACATTGCATTGTCGTCTCCTCATATTAACCATCATTTCCTCGCGTCTCTGCCTATTGACAACATTGCCCCATCAACGAAGAACAACTTTTGATAAAACGATCACCGATGTAATTAGAACTATATTTGGATTGATCCTTCTAAAATGGGTTCGTAGGCAACCCCCAGGGGCTCATATATTAAAAAAAAACCTTTGAAACCAAGTCAAGCAACTGTAATTAAAATTTCCTCGTTGACGGAAGATCGCCTTGCTAGTCTACGAGGCGTTCAATCAAAGGATCGTCTCATCGAAGAGCATAGTCGACCTGAAGACCTGTCATAGAACTGCCTCATCAAGACGACCCGCTGTCTCAAAGAAAACTAAAGAAAATCCCTTCCACACCAACAAAGAACCAAAGGAGCATTCACCAAGTTTCCGCCTTGTCGACAACGCTTGACTGGCAACTCACGAAATCAAAACTCACTCGGCCCCTGCTTCGCTACCTCTCAAAGATAAACAGGATCGTGCCAAACTAGAATTTGTGTGGTTGATTCAACAAAGATGATCACTAGAGTAGAAGGATCAACTCGAAGATCAAAGATTTAACCGGAAACGATTAGTGATTGAGAGAGTAAGATAATGCAGAAGATAAATTTTTTGAAAAAAAAATTTGATTGATTTCCCAAATGGCACAAGATGCGTACATTGATCTTACAAACTGATATAACTGTTTTGGTTTATACCAAACTAGAAAAAAGAAGCATCTCCAAAGGGGTTCTCTAAATTTGGAGAATGATGATTTTCAAATTTGGAGAATTATGGTTTTCTCTCCAAAGGCAATACTCTAAATTTAAAGTATCAAAATTGTATATTGCAATATTACCCATAATTTTATTCATAATTATATAACATCATAAAACTTACAAAAAAAAAACCATCATTTAGTTATTACATTCAATATTTATATTGATAAAACATTACAAATTACATAATTATTAGAAAAACATACCAATAACATTATAAATTCAAATTCAAATATATTGTAATATTTGTTTTTTTTTTGTAGTATTTTTGTGTTATGTAATTTCTTTTTGTATTGCTCTCTTTTGTATTAAATTTGATTGATGTTTTTTATTTTGTAAAATATATTTTAATGGTATGTGATATTTCTTCTATTTTAATATTATATATTTATTATATATATACATATTTATAAAATGTAATATGTAAAAAATTAATATGCATTTAAAGTAAATCATAAAAATTAGTACTAAAATGATTGATACAAAAAATTAAAAGTATTATATGTGAATCAAAACTAAAGCAAGGGACAAAAATACTAAAAAAAGTTGAATCTCTACATTTGAAGATTTGAATAGTGGTTTTCCAAATTAGGAAATTCGCTATTCAAATCTCCAAATTTGGAGATTTGAAGTTTTCTTTGGAGCACATTCATTTTTTATATTTAGAGTTTTAGAGAGCCCTTTGAAAATGCTTTAAGAGAACCGATTATGAAGAGTCTCTTCTTCTACAAGAGTATTGTACTTTCTTTTCTTATAACACGTTACAAGCAATTGTGAATTTGTGACCGGGAATGGAGGATGCTGATGGAGCCAGTGGCGGATCTAGAATTTGTTCTGACCGGAGGCATATAAATAGAACAAAGAATTGTATATAATTAACAAAGACTAAATCTCCTTAATGTATTCCCTATAAGAGGTTGTTTAAAGCTATGACCACGAGGTTGAAAAGGTTCTTTAATCAAATACTTCCGTCTTACCTTATCTTTTTGGTTGGGAAGATATTCATGTATTCATTTTCTCTCATCGGGATGATATGGAAGATCATCTAAATCAATACATTATGTTGTTGATGAAAATTTTCTTTTTAAAAACTAATCCATAAGTTATATGATAAACAAAAATAAATTAGTTTTCACTAAATCTAACACAAACAAATAATTTTGGATTCACGAATCCAATTATCTAACACATAAATCCTACATTGTAAACTGATTAATTTGATATTAATAAACTCAATTATGACGATGGAGAGATGCTAAAGTATGAGCCCAGGCTGGGTTGGTCCAAAAAGAGAGAAGAGGTCCGGATATAGTAGACCAAATGGTGTAGGTGTGGGGCACGCAAAAAATAGATGATCTCTAGTCTCGTTCGGCTCACCACATAGTACGCAGGCTTGGTGCACTCCTCAGCTACGCAGACGACGTCCTGTCTGTAACCTGTCAAGAATAGCAAGCCAAGCAATAAAAGCATAACGAGGAACGACTTGCGGAAACCAGACCAAACGTGACCAAGATTGAGAAGGGTAAGAGATACTTAGTTGTTGCGAGGTATGGAGAGAGAGGAGAAGCACGGTTTGTAGAGATCATTTCCATGCTTCCAAAGGGCAATATCCGGACCAGCTAAGGCATTGGGCGGAGTTGTAGCGGTGATCTGTAAGTGCAAAAGGCGGAGAGCCGAGACTCGTGGATGCCTAAACTACCAAGTCTGGTCTTGTGCAGCCAGCACCACCGTTCCGCTGCGAGCAATGCTGAATTCTCAAGTGCCACGAACCCCCGTAATGGAAAGTAATGGCTCAAGTTCTGTCCAATCCTCGAACCAAAATGACGTGCAAGTTCCATCTTGAATCCGAGAGCGAAAGTAAGCAGCTTCTAGTTGGCGACATTTTAAGAGTTTTTTCATATCCATGAGCTCTTTATTGTAGCATTCATCTCCCAGAATGATGAGTGACATAGTAGGTGGTGGTTGATCCAATAGACCCAAACCGATTTTGTGCATGAAATAAGTCGCCAAATAACAGAAAGAGAGAAAACAAGAGACGTATCTTCAAACTTATGAATACCAAGTCCCCCTGCTGCTTTAGGTTTACAAACCTCATCCCAGGCTAGCTTGGACATATGGTGATTTGAAGGTGTGCCCGACCAAAGGAAATTGCAACACAAGTTGTTGATCTCACGAAGGCAACATTTTGGTAGTCGGAATGTAGATTGCCAAGTTGACCATGCTGACAATGACCGATTTTAGTAACTGTAATCGACCTGCATAAGAAAGCATCTTATTTTCTCAGTTAGTCATTTTTTGTCGAATACGATCAATAAGCGGGCGTAATCAGCTCGAGTGAGTTTTTTGGTCGTTAAAGGGAGTCCCAAGTAGCGAACGGGTAATGCGTCAAGCTTAAGACCTAAACCTAAAATAGCAGAGTGCAAAGAAGGGTCCGAGTTGGCAGTTACAAAAACTGAGGATTTAGTAACATTGACCGGAAGGCCTGATGCTCTACCAAAGACATCAAAAAGTCGAAGAATGCTGGTGATTGAGGAGGGAGTGTCGTATGTAAAGACTAGGATATCATCGGCAAAGCAAAGATGTGAGGACAATTTCACTACATCGAGGGTGATAGCCGAAGTGCCTGGAAGCAGTAGCTGCATTCAAGAGCTTGGATAAGACATTAGTAACAAGGACATATAGATAGGGGGAAAGGGCACAACCTTGACGAATGCCTCGGCCACTAGGAAAGTAACCAGCCGATTCTCCATTTACTGAAATGGAAAAGGTAGCTGTTGAGATGCATAGTCGAATCCAAAGAATGAAAACCGCCGGTAATTGCATAGCCTACAAGACAGAAACAATAAAGTCCCAGTCAATAGTGTCAAAATCCTTGGCAATATCCAGTTTTAAAGTGCAACGAGAAGAGAGGGTAGGGCGATGGTAATCCGTGACAACTTTTGTGGCAAGCATAACATTCTCAAATAGGAGGCAACCCTGAATGAATGCGCTTTGGTTAGGTTTGATGGCGTCCGGGAGTATGGTTTTAAGACGATTTGCTAGAATCTTGGAGATAACTTTATAAAGCACATTACAGTAGGAGATGGGTCAGTAGTCTCTTAGAGTGGTAGGATTGTCGCCTTTTGGTAATAGTGAGACTAAAGTCGCGTTGACTCCACGAGGGAGGAAGCCCTAAATGAAGAATGATTGAATCGATGTAATAAAGTCATCACCAATTACCGACCAAGCTGAAATAAAGAACTCCGAAGTGTAGCCGTCAGGACCCGGTGCTTTATTAGATGGCATACTAAACAAAGCAGATTTGATCTCTGGGCCAAAAACTGGTTAACATAGGGACGTGGCTGTATCCATCGGGCAACGATATGTGAACAATGCAGAGAGAATGTCAGGTGGAATAGGGTTGATGTCCGGTTGGTATTACAGGAAGGATTGGAAGTGATCAGCGGACGCAGCTTTAATCGAAGGCAAATATGTGATGGTGTCTCCCGAGCTCAGTACCAAGCCTTTAATTGAATTTTGTGTTACGAGACGCCGCTACACGATGGAAAAATCTCGTGTTACGATCACCCAGTTGGAGCCACGTAACGCGAGATCGTTGCTTGTAAAATGTTTCTTCAGCTAAATGGTGCCATTTAATTGCCGCATTACACTCAATGGTAAATGAAGAATCTGATGGATGATGCAAGGCAAGGTCTTGGCATCGACAAAGATACTCATACGCCATTTTGGTATGTTCTGAGAGGTCGCTATAGGCAATTCGGTTAATCGATTGCAATAGGGCTTTTAGGCTCTTTAGTTTGACGTGAAAAAATGAAGAGCTAGACGAGAGTGGATAAGAGGTGGAGATGTTGTCCAATGAATGCCAACTACCTGCAAGAAAGAGGGATGATTAGTAATGTAGTTGTAAATTTAAATGGTTTGCGGACTGGAGACAAGGGGGTGGAGAGATGAATAATGCAACGGGCGTGATCTGAAAAACCGTTTACTTCAAATACGGTATATGATTGAGGGAAGGCAGTAGACCACACATCATTGATGAGAGATCGATCTAGCTTATTTTCAATAGGATCATGTTATCTCCTGTTCGACCAGGTATACCGAGGTCCTACATAAGCAAGATCGGTAAGGTCGGATTGAGTGACGAAGGCCTGGAACTGTAGCATGCCTTGCTGGCGAGAATTCCTAGTTGTCCGAATGAGATAAGATGTCTGTGAAATCAACAAAGAGCAGCCATGGTAAGGGAGTGGATCCACAAATACATCGACTCATAAAGATCATTCCATAGCTGAACCCGATGGACTTAAAATTCGATGCATAAATACAAGAGATTAGCACAATGTCACCAGATTTAAGAGTAACTAGAGAGGTGATTAGTTGGGAGGTGGTAAGGATAGGTGTGACTACAACCCCGTCGTTCCAACACACCCAAATACGGCCGAGACGGTGAGTCCCGTAGTTATGAATTGTACTCCAACCGGGGAGGACAGCCTGCAAGATACGAGTAAAGTTAGAAGATTGGACACGAGTTTCAAGAAAGCAACCAAACTGAAGTTTAGTTGACAGCCTCCACTAGCCCACAGTTGAATGTTTACGAGATTGATTAAAATATCATTGTTGCTTCTTTCGGATTTTGTAAGTGTTGCAGTTTTACGGTGAGAAAGACTACTGTGTTGATATTGTAGCACATATTCACATGTGAGTGTAAACATGTTTTGATACAGAGACTTGGACATCTAAGAGATAGTGTCAACCTGGACTCTTTCCACAGGTGCACCCAAAATTCGATTAGAAAACTATACAACATCCATTGACATTACATTACAAACAATGCATATACCATCATTATACATAGAATATCTGGCCAACGTTCAAAAGGCTCTCCTGAGGAACATTGAAGATAACACTATGTTCTCTACATATCTTCCTAAGAAACGCATACACATAGTCAATTGCTATCTTCTTGTAGAACCTCGCTTCACTTCTTGCTCGAACCACCGTGTTCCCCATTATATGCACCACTCCCGCGTCTCTGCTGTTATTTATGAACTCGAGTTCGTCTACTCCACTACTCATATGGCTCGACGCTGTCACTGAGTGGCTCAATTGTCTCACTGGCTTTATCGATTCTATCGAGTCCAATGTTTCAAAGGTTGCTAGATTCCCATTCTCGTTCCCGTTTTCAAGCTTGTCTTTAAACTGATGCTGGCTTCCGCAGATGCTGTAGTCATCTGAATCCGAACAACCTCCCTCCATCATTGACTCAAGACGGACATACAAAAAGAGGCTCTCGAAGAGGCGTTTTTCAAAGTCATCGTCTTTCTTGTGTAAGTCTCCATATCCGTACCTGTTAACAATGGCGTCAAGGTTGAGAAATAGAAGAAAGATAGAACCGTTAACAGAGGAGTGTTCAATCTAGTTACCTTGCGACACAACGGAACATGTGGAAGTTTTTCGGACCGATTCTTTTAACAAGGAACCGTTCTTCATCGGGCACAGTGTAAACCGGGAGGTTCTTGACGCATACAAACACAACAACAGTGTGAATGGCCGGTAGATTGGTGATGAAATGAGAGAAAATGTGAGGGACTCCACTGGCTAGCTCGGTGTAAACGAGACCAACCCCAGGAACCCTAACAAGCCCAAGGCTAGGACCAAGTCCAAGGATCCAAGCCATTGAGACTCTACTGTGCATCTCAAATTCGTATCTCTTCAAAGTGCCATAATGCCATACCGACATGATGAGGAGAAAAGCTGCAGCAATTACAAGTGGAACCCAACCGCCTTGATCGATTTTGAAAAGCATGGCCGAGAAGTAGGTAGATTCCACCACAAGTGAGAGGATGGTGAATACAAGAACCAGAACCCAATGGCAACGCCAAACGAGGATCATGATCAGCGTCATAAGCAATGTTGTGACAAGCATGACGATCACAACTGCGGTCCCATACGCATTTCCTATCTGACTTTGGTTCTTGAATCCAGCAGTTACAGCTATGCAAAGGATCATTAGGATCCAATTGATGTCAGGGACGTAGATCTGGCCGAGAAACTTCTGGGAAGTATGCACCACTTTAACCCTCGGAAAACACCCGTGTGCTAAAGCTTGCTTGATTAAAGAGAATGTAGCTGATATGGTGGCTTGGCTCGCCACAATCGCTGCAGCGGTTGCAATAATGAACATTGGCCAATATACACTTCCTACAAGAAAAAAAAAAAATAAAAACTCTAATCTCAACAGTTTCTACAAAAGATTGTACTCAAAAGACTGTAATAAGAAACCTGGAATGGAACGATAAAATGCATCAGCCACATGGTCGGGGTATCTCCTAATGTAAGCAGCTTGTCCGCTATAGGCCAAAAGAAGGCAAGGAAACACAATTACAGTAAAAGCAATTTGCACAGCTGAGACTGGAAAATGTGATAGATCAGCGAAGAGTGCTTCAATTCCTGCCATTTTCGTGAGCATATAAAAAACCGAGCATTTAAGATCAAGAGGATAAGAATAGTTAAAGAGCTACCTGTTATACTGAGCATAATGCCTCCAAGAGATGTCCAGCGATCAAGACCGCCTCTTTTAAAATACCGATATATATAAACAGGGGAGAAAGCTTTCAAGACGCTAGTGTCGTATTTCCAGATATTGTACATACCGATACTTGCGATTGAGAGAAACCAGAGAAAAACAATGGGAGCAAAAAGCCAACCAACCCGGTCTGTACCATAATGCTGTACACTAAACAAGCTGACTAATATAATGACTGCAACAAGAACAACAACACCTGACAACAATAACCACAATTAGCATATAGATTGAGACATTCTATATTTCGGATGAAGTTTACTATATAAATTGTAAATACCATTGCTTATATGAGGCAGGTTTACTCTTAGCCCACCAGCAGCTGATAGAACTGCAAAAGATTTATAATCTTTAATTTCCTTTTTCTCATTGAAATTATCAATGCAAAGAAGAGGCTTAAAATGCAAAGCATACCAGAAATGGCAGGAGTAAGGATTCCATCGCCGATGACCATACACGTACCAACAAGAACCAAAATTAGAAGTGCGGTTTTCCTAGATGTCCGGTTTTCTAACCACCTTTTGGTTTTGGCAGCAAAGGAATGTTCATGAAATGTAGAACGGCTATAAGTAGTTAGCTCTTCATCGGTACGGTGCTGGTTCTGAATTGTTTTCACTTTGGCATGTCTACATAGTAATGAATATAAAGCCAATGTTCCACCTACAAAACAAACAAGTCATCATTAACATAAATCACAAACAACAAACCACAAAGCAACATAAAATGCATGTAGCTTGCTTGTGTACCTTGACCATTATCATTTGCTTTACAGACAACGAAAACGTATTTGAAGAGAGGGATAAGAGTGAGTGAATATATGATGAGAGATAAAGCTCCAATGATATCTTCAGGATCTTTGATCCCATGAGGAAATGTATTGTAGAAAACATATAGAGGAGATGTCCCTAAATCTCCATAAACAACACCTAAGCTTTGAAATGAAAGCTGCAGAAGCAGAAGAGCTGAGAATTTCTGCAAAAAAAACAAAACAAATTGGTCTCATTTATAATTAAGCCAAAATAGCAAAATGAAAAGAGTACCTTTTCTTTGTACATGTTACGAAGACGACCAGCTTCTTCATCCATAGATTGATCAAGCTTCTGGTCTAAATCCCACATGCTACCTCTCTCATCACTCTCTTCATCAATATCACAACTCATACCCATTGTTGCTGCTTCTACTCTTGCTGCCATTTTTCTAACCCTTATATGTAGTTTCAAAATCCCAGATCTTCACAAGTCAAAACAAGTAAACAAACCTGAATTTGCTTCGATTTCGAATATCAAAATTGCCCAATGAGGAATGTCGTAAGAATTAACTAATACCGAAATGGCTTCAATTCTCAACTATCACATTTACTACCAAATTGAATTGAAGAAGATAATCAAATAGCCTGTAATCGACAAACAGCCAAAGAAATTCAAAGAAATGTACCAATCAAAGTATCAAAAAAGAAAAAAGAATATGCGAAAAGAATAGAAAAAACCCAAGAGTATTTAGAGAATTTCAACAAAAAAACCCCTCGACGTTAATTTCTATGGAGAGTAGGAGCTCTTAAAAGGAAAGAAAATATTATAAAAAAGAGTGTTCATAATAAGAAATTAGATTCGCAGAGTTACCTTCAGTGGGTCCTGTTTGATTTAGGACCACATCATAAAAGAGAACTCTATGAATGTTGAAGCAGCCAAAAATAAAGATTATTATTACCAGAGGAAAATCTCTGAAAATTTGACAAGATAAGAAAGAAGAACCGAGAGTAGTGAAATGAAGGCAAATTTCTGTTTCTAGAGAGAGAAAGAGAGCAAATATGGTTGTGATATCTGACGGAGATGAACGTGGAGAGTCTTATATTACATTAAAGTACCAAAATCATAGTCCATTCATGTTTATAATTTTATAGTAATCGTCGAAACACTAATTTAATTAAGAGTACTTCTACAAAATATCATAAAAATAAAATTTATGTTTCAAAAATATTATTGATTTTTTTTTGATGACACAAACATAAAAAGTAAATTGTTAAGGTTTAAAATTTTTGATTTGGTTTAACGAATTAGAGATAAAAAGTTATAATTTAGTTTTTAAGGTTTAATTTAAAATTTAATTGAAAAAGAGGAATTTTAAAAAATATTATAAAAAAAAATTCAAATTCCAAAACTACGATTCCTAAAAGTTTAAAAATAATATACTCTCAAATGTTTCAAAAATACCACAAATATAAAAAAATGAATTTTATAATTTAAAATTATGGGTATGTGTTCACTAAACAGAGTTTATGGTTTAGTTTTGAAAAAAAATAAAGTTTGGTTTTAGGATTTTATGGTTTAAATTTAAAATTTTAAAGTTATTTCAAATTTTGTGGCATTTTTAGAATAAAAAATATTTTTATGGTATTTTTGAAAAATATGTGATATTTTAAAATTTGTTAGAATATATGATATTTTTAAAATAAATTTAATTTTAGGTGGTATTATTAAGAATGACAAAAAAAAATATGGTTGGTTCTCAACTCTCTTTTAATTAATATTATCTTTTTCTAAAAAAAAAATATATATATATATATATATATATATT
>OVBE01006562.1:0-19691 GCA_900406425.1 Iberis pinnata | reverse complement strand
TAATAATAATAATAATAATAATAATAATAATAATAATAAGTTATAATAAATATATAATTTTTTGAATTATAATAATTTTGCTAACTGAAATTCACATCATATATATATATATATATATAACAATTATTATGATATGGCAATAAACTAAAACATACAACATTGTAAACTTAGTCATTATATAATAATACACACATAATTGTACTAAAAATTATAATAATTTCGTAAAAGCATAACACCGCGTGTAACGAATGTGAAATCCTAGCAGTTTTTTTATCTAACATAAAGTTTTAAACATAACTCAGCCTTACAGGAAAAATAATAATAACCCAGCGGAATGATAAACAATAACTTAGGCGTACAATAACCGAGGGAAATGATGTCATACTACGCAGCTATGATGGGATAATACGTTTCCAAGGTCAAACCCTATGCTTATTATGTCAGGTATTATGTCAGAGTATTAGGAAGTTACGAGGTGTGTAATGATGCTTATTACATTACCGAGGACAAAAATTTGAAACTGGTTACTTTACTCAGACATACAGAAAAGAAAACCCATCATTTAGTAATATAGCTCAGCCGTAACGATAATTTTAAATTTCATAACTCAGACATACAGTAAAGTAACCCATAAATACATTAAGAATAACTCAGCCGCGCGCTTTTTTAAACTAGGACTCAGTCGTATCACAATGGTAAACTGTAACTCAACCATTTATAAACCATAACTCAGCTGTTTTTTTTAAACTAGAACTCAGTCGTATCATAAAAATATTCAAATCCATAAATCAGTTTCACATTAAGCCCACTCCTATTTTTCCACACATTATGCCCACTCTTATTACTTTACCGAGGTGAAAAAAGTTGAAGACGCAGGAATATGCAAAATCGTGACTCTTCGATTTTTACGAGGCGTGTAATGATGCAGGAATACGAAAAATCATTACTCTAATCTATTTATTTCTCCATTTCTCTCTTTATTTCTTTGTTTCTCTCTTTATTTGCCTCGGTTATAAAAATTACTCGATATAATACGCCTAATTTATTTTTTATCATTCGACTCTGTTATAATTATTGTTTTATAATCAACGATACAACTAGGTTATTTTGTTGAATGCATGCGTTATAAATTTAAGATTCGTAACTCATGCATAAATTAAAAATAACCCAGACATACATTAATAATAACTCAGCCGTTTTAAAATAATTGTAATCCATAAATCATTGATAAACTATAACTCAGCCACATATAAACCTGAACTCAATCGTAAGAAAACGTATTACTCAGTCGTTTCACAAAAATATTTAAATCCATAATCAGTTTCACATTACGCCCACTCTTATTACTTTACCGAGGTAAATAAAAAGTAGAAGAGGCGCGCGGGAATACGCAAAATCGTGACTCTTTGATTTTTATATTAAAAAGGGATATAGGGAACAACACCATTTGACTTTGAAGAGACGGTTCTCACTCTATCTCTCTATTTATTTCTCTGTTAATTTCTTAACAAATTCACAATCTCTCTCTCTCTCTCTCTTTCGATTTTCCTCACAAAAAGTACGCATGAATTCTGTCTCTTTCGATTTCGATATTTCTCACAAACAATATGCATTCAATCTGCTTCCCTCCTGCTTATCTTCTTTAATCACCAAAGGGGCACGAAATCTTCAAATGTTTATTGTAATATTGGTTCCGTATCTTATGCAACCACCAAAGGTGGTTCTTGCACTATAATGCAAAAAAGTACATTGAAAGATTGATACATCTATTTTATCTGTAAAGGTGCTAACATAATTTTTGATGTAGGCATGAGATTCAAATAAGTTATTTGGATGCACCTCTTCTAAATGGTAGACACATTTTCACGCTGCACAATTATCTTCAGTTATATGAATTTGAAGCGACGGTTATCTCTCTATTTATTTATCTATTTCTTGATTTACCTGCAAACACCAATGTGGTAATTTCAATTCTATGTTCTGTTATGTATTGGTTTCAACGTGTTCTAATTGTTTCTTCTTGTTATTTTCTACAGCCACTTCAATGGGATAGAGGAGAGAATCGATACATTTCACAGATTCTTCTGGATCACAGTGTTCCATCATTGTGAAGATAGAGTCTGCTGAGTAGCACTTTAAGGATCCTGATGAAGTCATGTTGATTTTTTATTAACAATAAAGCAGAAAACATTCATCCTTGAAGTGAAGGGATCTGATATAGTTCTTGTTCATCTAGCTTGTTTTTATTTGTTATGCTGTAAATTAAAGTTAACTTGTAAGTGTTCTAAACAACTTTTGTTCTAAACCATCAGACATCTCACTTTCCATGTAGTAACGAGCTCTAAATGTTGTCAAATGTCCATAGTACGTTGGTGGTACTATTAATACAAGTTAATGTAGTGCACAAGAGTTGTATTAATAGTGCCAATAACATATTATATGCACATCTTGGCAGCATGTAGAGCACGTTACTACGTGGGAAGTGAGATGTCTGGTTTAGAACAAAAGTTGTTTAGAACACTTACAAGTAATCATGCAATTAAATTACTTGATGTAATTTAGTTATTTACATATGGAACAACTTTTATCTTCATATTTACTTGTCATTGTAGTCATGTATAGTGAAATTAACTAAGCCCTTATCAAACAGAATCCGACCATATATAAACAGAACTCATCCGTAATCAAACAGAGCTCAGCCATAAACTAATAGAACTCATCCGTAATCAAACAAAACTCAGCCGTTTGAGAATAAGACTAAGTCGTAGACATAACTCAGCCACTAAATAATAACTGTAAGTCGTAAAAGTAAAGACGAAAATACCCAGCTTTCAGTAAGCAATAATCAGCTTGATGTAACTCAGCCGTATCGTATATTTTGAATTTTATACCTCAGGCACTCAATAAAACTAATTTAGCCATTTCGTTTATTTTAACCTAGCGGAATGATAAACAATAACGTAGGCGTATAATATCGACTAATTGTTATAACCGAGGCAAGTGATGTCATACTACGTAGCTATGATGGGATAATACGTTTTCGAGGTCAAACCATATGCTTATTATGTCAGTTATTATGTCAGAGTATTAGGCAGTTACGACGTGACAATTTTATCTCTCTCTCTCTCTCTCTCTCTCTCTCTCTCTCTCTCTCTCTCTCTCTCTCCCGCGGATAATGTGATTATACAAGGCGTGTAATGATGCTTATCATGTTACCGAGGTAGGGTTCGAATCCTGCTTGATGCAATATATGCAGAGGTGACTACCATTGGGCTACTTGCTCATTTGTAATTAATATCCAAATTATCTTGCTTCGACGCGATGATAAAATAAAGGGATGAAAAAATTCACCATCACTCTTTCTCGTTTTCCCTCACAAATAGTAGTATGTATGCAATCTCTCTCGTCCAAGTTTTTTTTTGGGCACACAAACAATATTTATGAAACCTCTCTATTTCTCTTCTTGGCCCTCGAGTCATGCTTCCATCCTGCTTATCCTGCGCAACCACCAAGGAGGAACCAAATCTCCTACTGGTTGAATGTAATATTACCTGCTTATCCTATGCAACAACCACAGGTTCACCAGAAAGACGGCTTGATATGTACCATCTTATTCAATGTCGCTCTCTTGGTAGCTACAGATTTTGGAGCCAACAACTATTCCCTGTTCCCTTTGAGGTTACTCTTACAGTACCTGCCGATAGTTGGCGTTAAATTGCAGAGCATAATGACCCATGGTTTGCAGAAGTAACCCATGTCACTCTTTCTTGAAGCAGAACAAGGGATTGTGACTTACGACTATAAACCTAACATGCAAACTGGGGGCCAACTTGGAAGTGTTTAAACAACTTGATTGTTTATTACTTACAAGTTGACCCCAAGTTTGCATGTAAGGTTTATAGTCTTAAAAGTCACAATCCCTTGTTCCACTTCAATAAAGAAATATCTGAGTAATCTACATACTCAATCTCATTATCTTACTGCTAATTACTTCTTGCAGTAGTCATGTATTGTAATAATAACTTGGCGTTTATGTAATGGGAAGTTTCATAATAATTATAATTGTTATTACTCAATCGAAAGTCATAACACAAACATTAATATCAATAACTTCGCCATTTATTATAACTCAACCGTATTGTTTATTTTAAATTTTCTTAACTCAGGTATTTAATAAAAATAACTTAGGCGTGTCGTTTATAACTCTATAACTTAGTCATTCCATATATTATCCTAGTCAAATGATAAACAATAACTTAGCCGTTTCATATATTATTCGTGTAAGTCGTGAGTCGTAACACAAACATTAATATCAATAAGTCCGCCATTTATTGTAACTCAGTCATGTCGTGTATTTAAAATTTTTTAACTCATACATTCAATAAAAATAACTTAGCTGTGTCGTTTCTAAATTTTTAAGACAACAATAAGATCTCAGCCAAATTATATATTAAAAATATTTGACTTTGAAGCAACGAATCTCACATTCTCTCTCTATTTATTTCTCTATTTGCTTTGTTAATTTGTTCAAAAATTCACAATCTCTCTTTTTCGATTTTCTTCACAAAAAGAGCATGAAATCTTTCTCTTTCGATTTCGATATGCTCACAAACAGTATGCATTCAATCCGATTTCGATACTACTCACTGGTAACACAAACATTATAACCACAACGAAAAGTTCGTCATAAAGTAAACATAACTCAGTCATAAAAATCGCTTAATCGAAAACATAAACCGTACAGGAAAAATAACTAAGTCGTAAAAGTAGAGACAAATAAAACCAAGCCTTTACTAAGATAACTCAGCTATAACGTTCATAGTCAAGTTTTATATCTCATAGAAAATTAAGTATAACTTAGCCATTTCATTTATAACTATCTAAGACACCTTTATATCGCAGCCGAATCATATGATTCTTATTACGCAGCTATGATGTGATATTATGGTACCAAGGTTACCCTGGGAGGGAATACGAAAATATTAAAAATATTTTGCTCAGACATACATTAACAATAACTCAGCCCTTTAAAATAATCCTAATCCGTAAATCATTGGTAAACTGTAACTCATCCATATATAAACCTGAACTCAACTGTAATCAAATGTATTACTCAGTGTGTCATTACGCAGGCGTGTAATGATGTCTTATTACGTTTTTTGGTGTAAGAATAACTTAGCCTCTATTTATCTATGTAGTAGACATGAAACTATCCTTTAATTAGCCTTTAATACAAATCGTCACTATACGATTTTTATTAAAAATTATGTGAATTTGAAGCGAATATTATCTCTCTATTTATTTCTCTGTTTCTCTCTTTATTTGCAAACAGCTTCTCAATCTCTCTTTTAATCTATCTCAGATTTTCCTCTCTTCCTCTTTCTCTCATCTTAATCTAAAGCTTTAGATATTCCTCACAAACAGTTCGCATGCAATCTATCTCTTGCAATTTCGAGTTTGCTCGCAAGCAGTACACATGCAATCCCCTTCCCTCCTTCTTATCCTATGCAACCACAAAAGGGGCACCAAATCTCCAAATGCTTATTGCAATATTTTCCGCTTATCCAATGGAACCACCAAATGGTAAATTAAGTTGAGAGTAAATTAAAGTGGTAATTTCAGTTCTATATTCTGATATATTGGATTCAATTTGTTATAATTTCTTCTCTTCCTATTTTTTTCAGCAACTTCAATGGGATAGTGGAAAGCCTCTCTACCTTCCTCTTTAGATGCCTTGTTGTACACCCCGCATAATGGATATGTATGTTGCTCCAAATGGTAGCTACAGATTCATGGTTTGTCAACTGGTTCTCAATCTTGGTTTGAATCCTGATGAAGTCATGCAGATTTTTTATCAACAATAAAGCTGGAAAACATTCATCCTTGAAGTGAAGGGATCTGATACAGTTCTTGTTCATCTAGCTTGTTTTTATTTGTTATGCTGTTAATTAAAGTTAACTTCTAATTGTTCTAAACAAATTTTTTTTGTAAACAAAGTGATGAGGTTGAGTCTGAGGATTACACCGATGTTGCGTTGTTGAAGTAGAACAATGGATTTCGACATAATACTATATAAATAACTCAATCTTAAACATAACTCAGTTGTAATTGAAATTGAAGGCAACCATAACTATTAACCAGTATAGGCACGACAATTGGAGTGCTCGAGACCTCGACTAATTTCATATTGTTTTCCGCTAAAATTAGTTGTTTAGAGCACTCCAATTGTCGTTCCTCTACTGGTATCCACACGTACACAAACTGGATCGGACTAGTATGCTAGTACCGACAAGAATAAATCTCAGAAGCCATCAAGACGAACAATTTGTCTCTGCCTCTTTTTCTCTCTATGTTTTGTTATTAGGTTAATCCCCTCAATCAAAACTCAGAAGCCGTCAGGATGAAAACTCTGTCATGTAGTAAACATAACTCAATCTTAAACATCACTTAGTCGTAAACATAACTCAACCGTATAGGAAAATTAACTAAGTCGTATAAGTAGAGACGAAAAAAACACAGCTTCCTGTAAAGAATAATCAACTTGATGTAACTCAGCCGTTTCGTATATTTTGAATTTTATAACTCAGGCACTCAATAAAAATAACTTAGCCATTTCGTTTATTATAAAACAATAATAATAACCCAACAAAAAGATAAACAATAACTTAGACGTATAATATCGACTAATTGTTATAACCGAGGAAAATGATGTCATACTACGCATCTATGATGGGATAATACGTTTTCGAGGTCAAACCCTATGCTTATTTTGTTAGCTATTATATCATAGTATTAGGCAGCGATGACGCGACGATTTTCTCTCTCCCTCTTTCTCTCTGCCGCAGATAATGTAATTTTACGAGGCGTTTAATGTTGCTTATTACTTTATCGAGCTAAAAACATAATAAGACATCATTACACGCCTCATAATAAGACATCTTAGCGGCATCAGAAAAAATATATATAAAAATCTTCGCGTCATATTTGCCTAATATGACATAATAGCTGTCATAATAACTGCGTAATCAGACATAGGGTTTGACCTCGGAAACGTATTATCCCATCATAGCTGTTTAGTAAGACATCTTTTCAACTTTACTTTACGACTTAGTTATTTACTTAACGACTGAGTTATGTTTACGACTGCGTTATGTTTACATGATGATAGAGTTTTCTTCGTGGTTATAATATATGGTTGAGTTCTCTTTACAATGTTTGTGTTACTAGTGAGTAGTAACAAATATTACTCCCTCTATTTTTTATTGTAGGATGTTTTAGATTTTTTCACATATATTAAGAAAACAATTAATTTATCACATTAAATGTAACACTTTTCTCTCAAACCAATTTCCCAAAGAGGGAGTATTATTTTGAAACTTCCCATTACATAAACGCAAAGTTATTATTACAATACATGACTACTGCAAGAAGTAAATTAGCAGTAGGATAATGAGATTAAGTCCTAAAGTAAACATAACGCAATCGTAAACATAACTCAATGTTGATTTGACATTTTTTTATCTCCAAACGAACGGTATTTTTATCTCTATTATAGTGAGAGTCTCTTGTGAGTTACAGTGTTACACTATATTTAATATAACACTGTAGCAACGACATATGATTTTCCGAATGACTTCATCAGGATAACCTATGATCGAAGTAGTTGGTTTATCCATTGGTATACATCAACTATTGGTTTTTAAAACATATTAACTTAGATATTTTTCCTGCATTATACAGATAAATATTACCACTTCTTTTAGTATTACACTATCAAGACTACAAATTTCGTTTATTGTTGTTTAAATTTTTATATTTTGTTAATTATATGCATTTCATTTATGTTTCACCTTTAATTATACGTGATATGTAAAATATAATGTTTTAAAAATAAAAAATTTTAAGAACCTAAAATGGTTTATGAATTGAAATAGTTTAGAATTGAAATGTAAAAAATATTATTTTTTGTAAGAATCTCAAGTTTCTTAACCATTGGAGGTAAACAATTTAAAAATCTTAACAAAATTTCTTAACCATTAAATTGATTATAAAATTGGTTATGAACCACTAATTGGTTCTTAACCATTGTACATGCTCTTAGTATTCTAATACGATGAGGCGGGAATACGAAATGTCGTGACTCCTCGAGAAACCGCCATGTTTATCTCTCACACTCTCTCTCTATCTCTCTATTTATCTCTCTGTTTCTATGTTAATTTGCAGACAACTTAATAGACAGATTTTTCTCAAAAAACAGTACGCATCCAATATCTATGATTTTTCTCACTATTTTTTATTTTTCCGTCTCGATCATATATTGTTCTGATTAATGCTGTGTTTTTTTCTAGATAGCCAGACAAAAGATTGAGTTGGATTTGAGGAGGTCGAAGCGTTATCCTCCCTCACACTGCAGCGTTGGTTAGTCTATCATCTTTTTCAACACATTTATAGTCTAACAGATAACATGAACCTTAAATTTCATATCTTGTAGGTCCAGTGGGAGACGACATGTTCCACTAGGAATGATTCATAATGGGAGCAGCTGGTACTCCGTATGAAGGCGGAGTCTTCTCACTTACCATTCGCTTCCCTCTTTACTATTCGTACCAACCACCAAAGGTGTCTTTCAAGACTAAGGTCTACCATCCAAACATCAACTGTAGTGGCTCCATTGACATGGATATGTTGAGAGACACGAAATGGTGTCCTGTTTTTAAAGTGTCCCATGTATAAAAACTTGTTTTGATGTCTGTATAATCGTTATTAATCAATTTTCTTCACTGATTGATCAAGTTTCTTGACTGATTAGGCGCTGTCCTCCATTGCCGCGTTAATGGCTGATCCCAATCTAGATGATCCTCTGGTGGCAGAGATTGTTGAGTTGTACATGAGGGATATTTCTAAGTACGAAGCAAATGCAAGAAAATGGACTCTGAAGTATGCTACGGGATGATGAAAACTTTTATTTCCATCCATGTAAATATGAATTTGATCTTGTTTTCATTTTTTGGTTTTCTTTATTTGAAAGCAAGTATATAATAATCACTCAATAAAAACATAACTCAGTCGTAAACATAACTCTATCATAAAAATATCTCAGTCGTATAGTAAACATAACTTTTTCATGTGGTGATAATTTCTCAGCCGTACAATAAACATAACTCATTTTTCAAGTAAAAAACATTACTCAGTCTGTTATACAATACTCACTCTATTCCAAAATATAAGGCTTTCTAGATATTTACCTATTTATTTTGTTTCAAAATATATTTTCTTCTAAAATATCTATGTAAATTTAATAGTTCACAACCAATTAAGAAACAGAGCATTATTATGAGAAAGTTAAACTTTCTTAATCTTTGTGCTTTTTGGAACAGAGGGAGTAATGTTTTCGTCCGGTTCTGGTCTAATATGAATAGTATTCCTTACATCTTTCAAAAAATACCGGAGTGTTTTCAAAACTTAAATAAATTGCAGTTCACTCCATGGAAAATTTGGTTAAATTTTAATTAACAAATCGAGGTGTCTTATAAGACTAAGGTGTATCACCCAAACATCAACAGCAATGGCGCCATCGACAAGGATACGTTGAGAGGCATCCAATGGTCTCCTGGCTTTACCATGTCACATGTATGAAAACTTTCTAGTGATGTCTGTATAAGCGTAATTAGTCAATGTTTCTTCACTGATTGATCAATGTTTCTTGAATGATTAGGTTCTGGGCTCCATTGCTGCGTTGTTGGCTGATACCAATCTTGAAGCTGGACCGTGAAATATGCATTTGGATGATGAAGACAATAACTTTTTCCATAGATATAATTATTAAGTTGAACAAGAGTTTTTGTTTGGTTTTATTTTTCCACAAATGTAATAATTATATCCAAAAATTCACTTATAACAAGAAACAATATATTGGTAAAACTAATTACTTTTGAGAACTAAAGAAACACTTTACATTTGGGTAAACACCCACTTTACTAACAATTAACAAAAGGGAAGTTAACTAAACTCTAAACCCTACACACTAAACCCTTACTATTCTAATAATTTTCTCATATAAAAACGTGAGTTAGAATCTGATGAGTTATTTAGAGTACATTGTATTTGAGGTCTGGCTGAGTTACAAAGCAACTTAACATTTGAAATTTGTAGTTGAGTTATATGTTATAAAAAAATAAAAATAGTGTGATTTCAACACTTATTATAATGTTAAGTTGGAGATTCTCTAAAAAATATTAAAAAGTTAGTTAGATTACATTTGACTATTAGTTAAACGAGAACCCCTTTCGAAACAAAGAGTTAAAATCATCATTTCAACAGTAATATCACATCATAGATGCGTAAGAAAATATCGTAGCCGCGTTTACCCTCGGTAACTTTATTTTAGATATCATTTGTATTAAAAAAGTAATAACTATTCTCTTTTTTTAACTCATTTAGGGTTTATGGTTTAGGGTTTATTGTTTATTGTTTATTGTTTACTACGAAATATATAAGTGAGTTAGACTCTTAATGAGTTACTTAGAGTACATTGTATATTAATTCTCAACATAAATCTCAATAGCACTTGGGATTTTATAAAGTGGATACATACATTTATTAATATTCACTTCAAATTGAAAAGATGATCTTTGTTAACACATTTTATATAATTCACATTCGTCAAATATTTGTGTTTTAGGTTTTACTAACAAATATAAAAAGGAAAGTTAACTAAACCCTAAATCCTTACTATTATGATAATTTTCTCATATAAAAATGTGAGTTAGACTCTTAATGAGTTCCTTAGAGTACGTTGTATATTAATTCTCAACATACATCTCAATAGCACTTGGTATTTTATAAAGTAGATACATATATTTATTAATATTCACTTGGAATTAAAAAGAGGATATTTGTTAACCCATTTTTACATTCGATTTTTGAGTTTTAGAACATGTTTATGGTCAATGATTTGTGGTTTAGGGTTTACTAACAAATATAAAAAGAGAAGTTAACCAAACCCTAAACCCTAAACACTAAACCCTTACTATTCTAATAATTTTCTGGACAAAACTTGGGTTCACCCCTTGGTGAATTCTCAAATTCACCTCTGTTCTCTACACTAATCATATTGCCACCTAAGATTATTATTATTTTTTTGGGTTTAGGGTTTATATGTTGGGGTTTAAGTTTATATTTTTGGGTTAGAGTTTATAATTTGGGGTTAGGGGTTTATATTTTGAGGTTAAGGGTTTATATTTGGGGTTTATATTTTATATTTTTAGGGTTTAGGGTTGATATTTTGGGGTTAGAGCTTATATTTTGGGGGTTTGGGGTTTATATTTTGGATTTAGGGTTTATATTTTAGGGTTTAAGGTTTATATTTTGGGGTTTGGGTTTATATTTTGCAGTTTAGGGGTTATATTTTGGGAATTAAGGTTTATATTTGGGTTAGTGTTTAGGGTTTATATTTTGGGGTTAGAGGTTTATATTTTGGGTGTAGGGTTTATATTTTGTGGTTTAGGTTTTCTATTTTGGAGTTAGGGTTTATAATTTGGGTTAAGGGTTTATATTTTGGGGTTAGGGGTTTATATTTTGGGGTTTAGGGTTTATATTTTGGGGTTTATGATTTATATTTGGGGTTAGGGTTTATATTTTAGGGGTTTAGGGTTTATATTTTGGATTTAGAGTTTATAATTTGGGGTTTAGGGTTTATTTTGTGGTTAGAGTTTACATTTTGTGGCTTAGGGTTTATATTTTGGGGGTTAAGGTTTATATTTGAGTTACGGTTTATATTTGTGTTTAGGGTAAATGATTTGCGGTTTAGGGTTTACAAACAAATATAAAATGGAAGTTATTGACACATGATCAATAATATTTTCGGTCAGGTGGCGGCGCACTACTACTAATGATCGTATACTTGTCTGAAGATTAAACGCGAGATCATAGAAAAATACATAGGGTTATATAAACATTGAGCCCATGGGCTTTCATTTCTAATATAATTTTGAAAAGACATATATTCAGCCCTGGTTACGTTACAGAGGTCAGAATAACTTAGCATTTACTATGTTTCTGAGGTAAGAATAACTCAGCCCTCTCTATGTTTCCGAGGTCATAATAACTCAGCCCTTATTACGTTATAGATGTCAGAATAACTCAGACCTTTTAACATTTAAGGCTTGGTTGAGTTATATGGCTACTGAATGGCTGACTTAACTTAACGATACAATTGAGTTATATAAACATTTGATAAGGATGGCTGAGTTACAAGACAAAGACTTGTTTCTCCTCGTCCTCGTCTTCGACTCTCTTCATCTTCGTGTCTTCTCATTCGCGATCTTTCGGTTTTAATATATACACATTCTCTTCATATGTCCATTAATCTATTTTACTGATCTTGAAAAATTGATGCTAAACCCACATATTCTAGATTTCCCGACGGAAGTCCTTGAAAACGTCCTCCTAAAGGTCGCAAGGTTCTCATACAGAGATATTTTCAATTGCAAGAGCGTTGGTGCCATGCGCGATGCGGTTCAAAGAGAGACATTCTACCGAAGCGTGGATCTTTTCACTATGCAAGGATATTGGTACTATTCTGCTGGTGTAAATTTCAATCGTTTGTGTCTCCACAATGAACTCTCTCCGCACCAGAAATACTTAGGGCTTTAGATTGTTTTTTTTATTTTGTTAGCGAGTTGCAACTCAATTAGGTTTACTAGTCTTAGGTTTTCGTACTACGGAATCCGCCAACAACTCACGTAGCCGAGACTTATCACCTGTTGTATCATGCTCACACATAGATTTGGAATAAGAAACCTCTTTTGCCCTATTTTGTGTTCTTAAAATCTCACATTTATTATTTATCTTTTGCACTATGATCTTGTTTTTGTTTGATTCACAGAAATCCCAGACCTCTGGAAAGTTAGAGTTCTCAATGATTTTCTGTAACTAACAGAAATCGACAGTACGAATCTCGGTTTCCACAATGAGCTCGAGCCAAAATGTTTTTACATCAAACCGGGACTCCTAGCTCGATCAACTGCTTCCGCAAGGACTCAATCAACTCGATCAGCTCACACGCATCATTTTTTATCCACTTGGCCGACACATCAATTCACAACTCGGTCCCTCACGTCATAGATTCCCATGCGCCTCACCTCTTTTCAGTCTGGTCCCACATTCTTCACATGCTGCTCCAAGCCGAAAATCAACCAAAAATCTCAAGACTTGATCATTGACCAACGACCAATCTCCTCCACATGATCCAAGGCCATATCTCCTCCACATATTTTTCGGACAAAAATCTACTTATGGGAGTTTAACACCCTTCTTCACCTCCACTCTCATAATACCATTGTTCTTACACTATCAAACTATTTGGTTTTTCTTTCTGTTTTCTTGAAGATTAAGCACATAATTCCTCGAGTTTCAAGTTCTGCAGATTTCACCAAGCTTTTGAAGAACACTCACTCGGTTTTTAGTTCTAAACTCGTACATCCTCTGATTTTTTTATAGATTTTGAAGAAATTCGCGTTTGGTTCCTCAACTCTATGAAATGTTGTTTTGAAATTCTGTTTTACTTCATAAACTCGACCAACCAACTCTCTAGATGTTTCTAAGTTCTTTGTTCTAATGTTTCTAGGTCGAAAATTTGTGTTGGTTTTAGTTCCCAAACTTCCTTGAATCATAAAACTCGGTTTTACCTCTATGAATTTTGATTTGATAAGCGGTTTTGATAGTTATTCACTTACTAGCATATGTTTAAACCTTCTTCACACTCTTTGGTTTTTGATGAAATACATGACATGTTGGTTCTGTTGAAAACATTTCTAATTTTTGAATTGTCTACTACTTCTTCAGAATCACGACACTCAACATGTCTCGAGCATTAGTAAGAAGCATTGCCAAAAAATTTTGCAGAACCAAAGTAGCTTACAACATTCCGCAAGACCAAATGGAGATCACACTAGAAGAACCAATGCTCATTGCAAAGAAGAAGCAAGCGAGGAACATTGCTGAAAATATTCAAAGGACCAAAGAAGCTTATCAACTTGATCAAATGGAGATCCAGGAGGACGAACCAGTGTTCATTCCCAGACAGACGCTAGCAAGCAGTATTGCTGAAAACTTTCAAAAAACCAAGAAAGTTTATCAACTCGAACAAATGGGGATTGAAGAAGCAGATGCAGTGCTTACTGCTAAGGAGAACAAGCAATCGAAAAGAGAGAAGCTGAGTTCTCAAAGAAAAAGAAGGACATTAATCTGTAACTGGGTTATATGCTATAAGGTAACTTAACATTTGAAATATGTAGCTGGGTTATATGCTATAAGAAAAATAAAAATAGTGTGATTTCAACACTTATTATAGTGTTAAGTTGGAGATTCTCTAAAAAATATTAAAAAGTTAGTTAGCTTACATTTGACTATTAGTTAAACGAGAACCCCTTTCGAAACAAAGAGTTAAAATCATCATTTCACCCGTAATATCACATCATAGTTGCGTAAGAAAATATCGTAGCCGCATTTACCCTCGGTAACTTTATTTTAGATATTTTTTGTATTAAAAAAGTGATAATTGTTCTCTCTTTAACCCATTTAGTGTTTAGGGTTTATTGTTTATTGTTTACTACGAAATATATAAGTGAGTTAGACTATTAATGAGTTACTTAGAGTATATTGTATATTAGTTCTCAACATACATCTCAATAGCACTTGGGATTTTATAAAGTGGATAGATACATTTATTAATATTCACTTGGAATTGAAAAGAGGATCTTTTTTAACACCTTTTATATAATTCACATTCGTCACTGATTTGTGGTTTAGGGTTTACTAACAAATATAAAAAGGGAAGTTAACTAAACCCTAAACCCTTACTATTCTGATAATTTTCATATAAAAACGTGAGTCAGACTCTTGATGAGTTATTTAGAGTAAATTGTATATGATTTACTTTATCTTAGTTAGATCTCATTCCCAAATCTACATGTTAGGTTTAAAGTAACCATAAGACAACATACAGCTCGATAGAATTATCGATTCTCATTCAATAAAGTGGATACATACATTTTATTAATATTCACTTTGGATTGAAAAGATGATCTTTATTAACACATTTTTTATAATTCACATTCTTCAGTGATTTGTGGTTTAGGGTTCACTAACAAATATAAAAAGAGAAGTTAACTAAACCCTAAACCCTTACTATTCTGATAAGTTTCTCATACAAAAACGCGAGTTAAACTCTCGATGAGTTATTTAGAGTACATTGTATATGATTTACTTTATGTGAGTTAGATCTCATTCACAAATTTACATGTTAGGTTTAATGTAACTGTAAGAAAACATACATCTCGATAGCATTATCAATTCTCATTCAATAAAGTGGATACATACATTATATCAATATTCACTTTGGATTGAAAAGAGGATCTTTATTAACACATAATATATAATTCACATTCGCCAATGATTTATGGTTTAGGGTTTACTAACAAATATAAAAAGGAAAGTTAACTAAACCCTAAACCCTTACTATTATGATAATTTTCTCATATAAAAACGTGAGGTAGACTCTTGATGAGTTATTTAGAGTACATTGTATATGATTTACTTTATATGAGTTAGATCTCGTTCCCAAATCTACATGTTAGGTTTAAAGTAACCGTAAGACAACATACATCTCGATAGCTATCAATTCTCATTCAGTAAAGTGGATACATACATTACATTTTATTAATATTCACTTTGGATTGAAAAGATGATCTTTATTAACACATTTTATATAATTCACATTCGTCAATGATTTATGGTTTAAGGTTTACTAACAAATATAAAAGGGAAGTTAACCCAACCCTAAATCCTAAACACTAAACCCTTACTATTCTAATAAAGATCTTTGTTAAAATGTATTATAATACGTTAACTAATGATTTGTGAATCTTTGTTAACACATTTTATAATTCACATTTGATTTTTGAGTTTTAGAACGTGTTTAGGGTCAATGATTTGTGGTTTAGGGTTGACCAACAAATATAAAAGGGAAGTTAACCAAACGCGGCTATGACGTTTATTAGAAGCTGATGTAATATTACAAAAAGCAGAACATATATCTTAGTCGTGAAAATTACTCAGTCGTAAACATATCTCATTCGTAGAGTAAACATAACACAGACGTATGTAATCATTACTCAGCCGTAAAATAAACATGGCTCATTCGTTAAGTAAAAAACATTACTCAGTCCGTTAACCAATAATGTTTTCGGTCTGGTTATGAGCCGGCACACTACTACTAATGATCGTATACTTGTCTGCCATCATAGCCAAAAAATATGAAATCGAAACGAGATTTATTGATAGAAAAGAAATAGAAGATTAGACGCGAGATCACAGAAAAATGAAAAATACATAGGGTTATATAAACATTGAGCCCATGGGCTTGCGTTTCTAATATAATTTTGAAAAGACAAATACGCAGTCCTTGTTACGTTACATAGGTCAGAATAACTCAACTTTTATTATGTTTCCGATGTAAGAATAACTCAGCCCTTTCTATGTTTCTGAGGTCTGAATAACTCAGTCCTTATTATGTTACCGAGGTTTGAATAACTCAGGAACTTTAACATTTGAGACCTTTTAACATAAGATATATAACTCAGCTACTATGTAAAATAACTCAGTAACATCAGAATATAAAACTCAGTCGTATCAGAAATCAAAATCAGTTTTAAAAATAATCAAACTCAGTCGCATTATATGTCAAAATCACTCGCAACATACAGGAGAACACGACGAGGGCGAATACGATTTCAGAGAAGACGACCAGGGTTAAAAGCAGGGAAACTAAACTTTTGTTTTTATTTATGGATTTACTCCGTGTAAAATACAAGATTGTTTAAGAAGATTTTTTTATTTATATGTAAAATGAAACTCAGACACAAAAAAACTGATCTGCAACAAAATTAAATAAAATCGCAACGTAAATCAAACACGGTCGTAACAGAAATCATACTCAGCCACATCATAAATCAAACTTGTCTACAACAGAATCAAACTCATTCACAACATATATCAAAGGGAATCAATGATAACTTACCAGAAATTTCGAGAGGGTTCACAATAAGATTTCGACGATGACGATTTCATCGAAAACGACGAGCGCGATAACTAGGTCACTAAACCGTTTTTTTCTTTAGTCAGAGTGAAATAGTTGAGCGACTGAGAAATTTGATATGTATAATATTTTATTGACGTGGAATACGGTTTAATGATGTGGAATACGATTTAGTGACGTGGATTTGTTCATTATAAATTAACCAAATTAAGAGAAAACTAAGCAAGAGAGTGAAACGTAATTTACAAGGGTTTTGAAAGCACTCTAGTAATTTTTGAAAGATGTATGGTATTCTTGTCATTGTGGAATTTTTCTATGGTGTTTGAGCGATTTTCTCTATACATTATACTAACAATGAAAAGTAAAATTTATTCTCTCAGACATTTTGATACGTTTTCTCACCTCCTTTAGTTCCTTTTCTTTATGTCTCCTAGCAACAACTCATTTATGTCATCATTTTTAATATGTATTACGAAATCATTTTTCCTTTTTTTGCTGATTTGCTTCGATTTCCATTTGAGAATTCTAAATTTTTGAAATTAGAGTTTTGGACTTTCCACTTTTGTTTGATCCAAAACCCGTTAAGGTTCCCTTATGTTGTATTTTTAGATAAACGATCAAACTGAACTGATGAATCTGCTACCTCCACCTTAGATGATGGGCGAGCTTCCTTCATAGTAAAGGATGAACTTGTCTCATGAAAACGAGGTTTGTTTTAAGATTTAGTGGCTTTTGTTGTGTTTCCCAATGAGATTTTCCCTTTTGGGTTTAATAGTGTGTGATTATTTCTTATGTGTCATACTACTATCTTATGGATATATTGTTTCAAAATCTCCTGATTTGAACCTACCTCATAAAAACGAGGTTTGTTTTAAGATTTAGTGGCTTTTGTTGTGTTTTCCGATGAGATTTTCCCGTTTGGGTTTAGTAGTTTATGTGATTATTTCTTATGTGTCATACCACTATCTTATGGATAGATTGTTTCAAAATCTTCTGATTTGTTTTTCCTACCACTCCTGGCAACAACTACTTTCTGTCATCGTTTTTAATATGTATTACGAAATCATTTTTCCTATTTTTGATGATTTGCTTCGATTTCCTTTTGAGAATTCTAAATTTGTGAAATTAGATTTTTGGACTTTTCATTTTTGTTTGATCCAAAACCCATTAATGTTCCTTTCTATTGTATTTATTGTATTGTTAGATAAACGATCAAACAATACACCGTATATGTGGGTGAGCTTCCGCTATAGTAAAGGATGAACATGCCTCATAAAAACGAGTTTTTTTAAAGATTTAGTGGCTTTTGATGTATTTTTGATGAGATTTTTCTTTTTGGGTTTAGTAGTTTATGTGATTATTCTTATGTGCCATACTACTGTCTTATGGATAGATTGTTTCAAAATTCTCATGATTTTTTTTCTTACCACTCCTGGTTATTTGCAGCTCTATCTTTTTCACAGGTTGCCACATGTATTTCTTTTTCTTATCGTCAACTGCCTCACTGGTGTAATAGCGGTCATCATTATCAAGGTACTTCTCAATTTCCTTGTTTTTTTATGTGTATATATGCAGTCACTTAGATATTTATCTTATCATAAAGGATTTTCCCATAAATTATGTTTAATTGAGAAACATATAAAAGAGAAAATTTACCCACAAATTTTCTTTCTCCATCTATTTAGTTTTAACATGGAGTTTTTTTCTCTACTATTGTTATTTTGTATCGCCTCCATGCTCATTTTCACTATCTATTGGATTTGATAGTTTATATGATTATTTTAAAAAACCTAAGCCTCAAATTTTTAACTGAATCCTCTGGTGGATTTGATATCAAAGATTCGATTATGGCTTCTCAATGTGATCAAAGTAGGCAAAGCCAGTAGACAATGGAGAAACCAGCCAGCTAATGCTCCTGAGATTCCTCCTCTTCTTAATTATGAGGTTCGCAAGATTCATAACTACGAAAAAAGCTTTTGTTGGTTATCCATCGTGAATTTATGCGTAAGTTTATGGTGCTGATAACAATAACATTTATCATAGTTCATTCTAACATATGTTTAAATTATGTGTAACCTCTTCCAATTTGTTTTATCCATGTATTCTTACCAACAACAATTTTGTGTGTTGTGTTTCATTTCGATATTCAATTTTTCTTGTTTTATGCAAGTAAGGTGGCCATGATTAACGTAACACTTTACCAACTTCATGTAGAAGAGAAATAACCTGCATCAAATGGTTAATGAAGGTCTAAGACATGTCCCTAATGAGGATGGTACATGTTCCTTTTATTTGACCATTTCTTACATTTATATACAAGAAAAAAAAAGCTAAACTAATAGTCAAATGTAATCTAACTAACTTTTTATATTTTTTATAGAATCTCCAACTTAACACTATAATAAGTGTTGAANTCACACTATTTTTATAAATGAGAATTGATAATGCTATCGAGATGTATGTTGTCTTACGGTTACTTTAAACCTAACATGTAGATTTAGGAATGAGAGTCTAACTCATATAAAGTGAATCGTACACAATGTACTCTAAATAACTCATAAAGAGTCTAACTCACGTTTTTATATGAGAAAAT
>OVBE01006561.1:0-19693 GCA_900406425.1 Iberis pinnata | reverse complement strand
TAAAAACTAGAAAGGCACAATTGGTCCCCGACAATGGCGCCAAAATTCTGATAGGCTAAGAATTTAATCTTAAACTAGTACTGCGGAGAACAGTTCAAAGTAGCACAACAAAGGGTATCGAATCCACAGAGATCAGAAATGCACGTTCAGTGTAAAACTCGAATATGGCTAAAGTGATAATAATAGTTTGATTATCGAATTCAAAAACGGTGATTAAAAACGGTTTAAAACTTATAATAATAAAACGCTAGGAAATAGGAAAATCTGTAGGTATTCAGGTTTAAATCAAGTTAACATGCAGGATTTTAGTTTGAAAATAGTTCTCAACGTGAAAAACGAATGCATTTTAATCTCCTCTCAGAGTATTAAACCCTATGATCAAATTGTCAGAGACAAACTCTCGCCGTCTTTAAAACAATTCGATCATGCATTAAAACTCGGATTCAATTGTTCATAAGCATTAAAACAATATTCTCACATGCAATAACACTTATTCATCTAAATTAGGTCAGGTTTCTAAATCAAATCTCTTTGTATTTATTAACCTATTATCAATGAACTAGGGGATCAAGCTAATTCATGCATTAAGAACGAATTTAGACTAAGAACCTATCAATTTCAATTCTACAATGTTAAACCTAACATTCAATCCTGTTTTCCCATTAGGAAAACCCTATAATCTAACTAATGAACTACTCAGACATCTCAATGCGAACACAAATCAATTTCTGAGAAGAACACATAATGGAAATCAAATAAAATAGACATATAAAACTGGGTTCATAATTTCTTCTCCAAATACAGGTTCAAGAATTCAATCTCCCAGTAAAAGCTCTCAAGTTTGCAAAAGATAAAAGATAGAATAATAATAACCTAAGCCACAAAAGGCTTTTATAGTTTTAAAAAGTAAAAATCTAAAAATATGGAAATAATGGATAGTTTATAGGACTTGTGTGAAAAATTGGAAATTCCACTTTTGTTTCGGGTGATCTGTCCGAACGATCTGGATGTGCCCGATCGGGCAGATGTCATAGTTGCTCGATCCTTCTTCAAATGCTCGATTGGTCTGAATACACGAAATTCTCCAGGAACATTTACCCAATCGAGCAAGTGATGTGCCCGATCGTACAAAGCATCTCGTAACATAATCATACTTCTGAAACTTCTGAAATGTCCTGAGATGTTCCTTTTAGCTCTGAAACGACCCGAACGCATAGAAGTCCTGAAATATACCAATTTGCAAGGAAAAGACTCGAAATAATGCAGAATAGCAGACATAAATGCCCACTATAATGCATTAAAACAGAGTAATATCACTCTTCCACGTCCTCTATAACCGCTTATACCTCTTCCTCTCCAGTTACCTCTTCCTCGAGCTCCTCTCGGATCATTTTCAACCTGCAAGACCTGTTCCTCATCTTTCTTCTCAGTCACCTTGCTTTCATGAATTTGCAGAGACGCTTGCAGCTCATCCACTGTGAGTTGATCAATGTTTTTCGATTCTTCAGTTGAGCAAACTATGAAACTGAAATTTTCAGTGAGACTTCGAAAGAATGTTCTCAACGATCTTGACATCATTGATGTTTTCTCCACTGTTCCTCATATCGTTAACAGTCTCCATGACTCTGCCAAAGTAATTGGCCACTGATTCTTCACTTTCATTGAGTCCCAAAGTTGTTTTGTTGTCTCCTTCTGTGTGATGGTCTTTAGGATGGTTTTATCAATTGATTGAAACAAATAGTTTTTTGCTTTGAGGTCTTTGAGCTTTGCTTCTTCAAGTGACGCACGTTGTGTTTGATCAAGAATAGTAAGATTTCTCAATCCCTCATAACCTGGATCAATCACGCCCCAATACTATTTGGACCGGAGAAGATTCTCCATCAGAAGGCTCCAATGATTGTAATTCCCATCAAACTTTTGAACACGCGGTGTGGTGAATTTCTTGTCTGACATTCTTACAATGGTGTTTCACTCATAATCTCTTTTTTTGATGCTCTGATATCAGATAAAGGAATTAGAAATCAAAGTATAAAAAGTTTCTTATTAACTTAACAATAACAATTACATAGACTTTTATAGGAAGCTGAAATAACTGAAAATGAAAAACTTAAACAGAAAGAAAATAAAACAAACTCAAATTAAAGACTTATTCATATGTCTGATTCTTTAGCTTGACATATTCCTAACAATATATTTATATGAAACAGTAATAAATTAGAAAAATCTATAATATAATGGTGCATGTTGTGAACACATTATATCTCTAACTCAAACTCGATAAATAGTACACTAATGTGAGAAAAACACAAGAGAAACAAAGTTTAAAAAGCCAATTTACAAAATCTAGGGAAGATTTATGTTTACCGTACCTTTTATATGTTTAGCAAATATATAAACATACAAGATTACTCTTATTATTATTTTATAATAAAAATTCTTCTAATCATACCTTGATCTATTGTTAACTCTGATTTATTGTATCAACATCATGATAATATCCATTGCTTGATACGAAATCTTGATAGTAATAGATACTAATCAAGGTTTTTCTTGCACAATATTATCTTAGGAATTTGGTGGAGTTCTTTAAGCAATATAATTAGCCAAAAGGATAAATTTAAAGGTTGGACCTCACTTTAGAATTGTCCAAGTATTATGTATTATACCTATAACTTAGAAACTATAAGTGCCCTACGGTTTTATATATATGAAACATTCTCATATCATATGGTCTCATAATGTTGTGTAGGGTCCTAACAAAATGGTGCCAACTAATATAAGCATTTAATTAATTTAAAACAACCCCAAACATGCTTTAATTAAGCAATAGCCGGAACCCTCTCCTTTAGTCAGAAGTCTCTTCTCTGTTTCAGCTTCTCTCCAATTTATTCAAAGATTTTGATTCGTGGAAAATTTAAAGAAAGGAAATGATATGGGAAACAACAACGCAACAGCCAGTTTAACAGGTATATCAACAAAACCCTTGTTTTTCTTATTATTGTCACTGAATATTTTGTCTGTCTAATTACAGAAGAAGAGAACTCAAAGGTAGAAACCAATGGAATGTCTCCATTGAAGTCTGTTTCTATAGAGACCACACAAGATCAGGTGTTTTATCCAAGTGAAACCAAAGATGGAGATATAGAGAAAGAGAGTTTGTCTAATGGTGTTACAGATTTTTCTTGATAATAGTTTCACTTGAATCGAAATATTTAAATCATTTAGCTAACTTTTGAATCATTTTCTTAGAGATAATAGACAAAGGGACTCAAGAGACAGAACCACAAAGCAAAGAATTAATCGAAGATCAGCAAGTGAAAATTGTCGAAGAAGAAGAGATACATCATAGTGGCATGGAAAGCTTGGTGATAGAGAAAGATGAGCAGCTTCAAAAACAGACATCGGTCTTAGAAGGTTCTCTCTTCACTTTATATCCGAAGAAAATCTTTAGGAAATTTTATTAGTTTTAACACGATTCTCTCTGTATATTCATCATCAGGGGTTGAAACTGTGTGTGAAGCAATAAAAGTGGAAGAATTATCTATAAATGGAACTCAAAGTGTTGTCAGCAAATTGAATACAACAGAGCCTTGTGAGATTGATGAGACTGTCTTTGTATCTCCAAGCTTCTATAAAACTGTTGGACCAGATGTGGAGGAGATTAGGATTACCGAGTCTATACAGGAAGTAGTTTCTGCAAAAGAAGTTGTAAAACTTGATCTAGAACAGAGAACAAGGTTTCCTGATATTGAGCCACATGAGATTCTGAATCTGGACCATTGCGTTATTGTTGATGATGATGAAGTTGCAAATGAAGAAAAAGCTGATCAGGTGATTTCTAAACCTAGTTTACAAGAATCAAACGTGATTCAGAAGACCGGTAAGGACATGGAAACAGGAAGAGAATCAAGTCTGAAACGCATGTCTAGATGCAGATCACTCCCAGTGAGCCACAAGAGTAGAGTTATGGGAGATTCTCTGGCTCAACAGTTAGTTCCGTTTCCTTCAAGAAACAACAAAGGTTTAGAGGAAGTTAACACGTCTGAGACTCTGCTTGATTCTTGCAATGTAAGCAACCAAGTACAAGAAACCAATAAAGAATCTACACTTGTGATGCGATCTCCTAGCTTCGGTAGTGACCTAAGAAAGGAAGAAAAAAGCGATGAATCGACGGACAAAACTCCGTTACTCTGTCAAGAAAAGACCGAGACCTACGAGGCAACGATCGATGTGGAAGAGAAAACAGTGATGGTGAAGAGAAGTGAGTCTGACAAACTAAGAGGCATTGAATTGTCTCTAGGGCCTTCAATGAAACCCACTAGGAGATCTGAACCATATGATAGTTTCAAAGAAAACAAGGGTTCAGGAGATAACTTTCTGGACAAGGAAGCTGCTTTAGGTTCTATGAAAGGCAGAGTCAGAAAACGGAGCAAATCTTCCATCTTTGGAACATGTTTGTGTTGCGCCAACGCCTTGAATTGAACATTATATTTTCAAGAAAAAGTGATTATTAATTTTGTGATTTGATGGGCTTTTTCTCTTTCTGATTCTTATTTTGAGTGTGGACTGGGTTTTCTTTCTGTTTGAGGTTTTAATTTTGTTAATTTCTTACTAAATTAATAATATATGAGTGTGTGTTTTCTTTATTTCAATGAAGTTTCAGGTCTTTTTAGCCTGAATGTAACAAAACAGTGTCTACAAAATAAACAAAGTCTCAAGTATTGCTTATCTGATCTATGTTTTTCACTTGGGAACTAACACATGGATGGCTAAGTAATAGCATCCAACTATCACCGACGATGCAACAGAGCTTCGAGCCATCCTTATACCAATACCGCGGAACAGAAGATTTCTGTCTGTAGGATGGATTCCTGTCCATCTCTCTAATCTCTTACCAGGTTTATTCCATCTCAGAAACTTCCTCTCCTTTGCTGTATACTGTCAAAACCAAACATTAAGAAAGTGAGTACAACACAAAGCCTTTGTAACATAACTGTAAAAAGCCATGGATTGGAACCTTTGGCAATATCACACACTGTGCACGTGTTCTTGCTGTATCAAAGCTATGAGATGCTGCAGCTGCAACAGCACCGGAAATCCCAGCAGCAATGGTAATGGCTACTGGCGATAAAGGTCCGATTTCTTCTTCAGAACTGATTTCAATAAATATTCCGGAATCATTAAACAATCGCTACACATTTGATCAAATTTAAGATCAAGTTCAAGTGGATTTAAAACTATGTTAGGGTGGACATTCGGGTTTTTCAGTTTCTTTTTGCCAAATTGAACTGAATATAATTTTGGTTCAGTTCAATTTTCATTTTTAAAATTCGGTTTTTCTGTTCGAAATTCTTAAAATATAATTCGGTTTGGTTAAACTTTAGCTAATTGTCGGTTAATTGAGGTTTATTCAGTTAGCCAATTTGGTTAGGTTTGGTTAAATATAGTATAAAATAAAATTGTTGCCGACCCGAACCGAAAACTGAACTACATTTAATAATTCACCAAATCGAACCAAACAAACCGAATCGAATTAACTGAACTAAATTCAGTTCGGTTAGGTTAAAATGCCCACCCCTACTCTTTGTTGGTTTAGGATTAAGTACCTGGGGAGAGGATCCATTCCAACAGCTTTCCAACCACGCATTGACTCATGAAGAAACTGCCATGTAGAGAAGAACACACCTCCGTAAAGACAATCTCTTACAAGACCCGAACGTAGATTCCTCCATAAAGCTCTCCATCCTTCAAGTGATGCAACATCGATCGGTCTTTTAACATCCATTGGTGATGGCAGATTTCCTGTTCCAGTCATCATCCATGGGTACTCTTGCAAAGCGGCAGTCATGTTTGGGTGATTATGATTTAAAACGGACAAAAGACTGACTGTTTGTGTCAATGACTTTACATCAAGAGTATATCTTCTTAATAATTTTGTAATCATGGGTGAAATCGGTGCAGTTTCTGCAACAGCGGTAGCATTTGGAGCACGTGATGCAGCAGTCACTTGTTTTCGGACTTTGAGTAACTCAAATGGAGAAGTCATCACTGTTTCTGCTGCACCTCCCACCATTCCAGCAAGAAAAGCTTCACTGACTTGCACGTAGCTATCATGTCGACCATCTGAAACAAATGGGATTCATAATGAATTGTCTGAAGAATGATAGGAACCAACTTTGATTTAAAAGCCAAGAATGGATTTGAATACATCTACATCTAACATAGTTTATGTACAATGTTTTAAATGGATTGCGTTCTTGTCTAAGTCACAGACGAGCTAAACGCAAAACATAATACTGAATTATCGACATGGATCTGCTCAATTACCTTTGTAAAAAGCTGTAAGAATCTCATAAACTCCGAACCTTGCTCCAACACCTGAAACTCTTCCTAATATTAATGTTCCAACACCACTGTAAAGACCTGTGCAAAACTCATGAATAATCAACAATATATCATTTTCCTGAGGCAGAACTAGAAAGTGATTTAGATCTAAAGGGTAACTAGCAAACCTGAATATCCAGAGATGCGGAGAACTCTATTCACGACTTGGAAGGGGCTCAATTTCTTATTGGGTCCTGAACCAACCTGCAGTTCATTGCCAAAATCAGTCCTTAGATAATCTAAGCAGAAAATGTTGGTGAAGAATAAGAATAAGAAACCTGGATTATGGTTTTGATGGTATCAAGAGGGTAAGCGAGAGCAGTTCCTAGAGAGACAGAGGCCGAGGCTGCGATGGCATGTGTCGCAAACTGATGATTCTCAAGAAGCTTATCCATCTCAAGGCGTTTTATATAGTAACACTCAAGAAAAGATCCTGGAACAAAAAAAGCATAAGAAATAGTTTACTATTAAAATCGGTATCACATAACATATCTACAACATCGAACTCAAATCTATATTACAAACGGTGAGCATTTGACAGTAACCTATTTGAAAGTGAAGGAATGGGGAAACTCAAGAACCAACCAATAAAATTCGTTTAAAGCAACTTTAACCACACGCAGATCGATGCTAACTTTCAAGAAGAAGAAAACTTTAATTGCGCTATGTAAGATCAAAAAGCAAATACCTTCTTCGACACTCTTCTTTGGATCTCTTCACGAACCCAAAGATCATAGATTTGGGCAAAAGCAGACGACAAATCTGTGAATCAGAACAACACAAATTTAGCAATTCGAGAAGGAAATCTCAAGCCCGAGTAGATTAAGTAGCAACACAAATTTGAACAAGGTGGCTCTTCAAGGGGAGACTACTGCTATGACTCTATGTAAAAGAATAATCGCTTATGATCAATGAATCAACTCTTATATCTCCGATTCTCAAGCTTATAAATATTTCAGTGGAAGTTTTCTATGAGGCATTTAAACAAACACTAGGCATGCATATAAGTATCCAAAGTAGAAACATGAAAATTTCCATCTAAATTCAACGAATTGGAGAGAGAGAGAAAAAAGACCCAATAACATTTGTATGTAGCATTTCACGATTAAGTAGGAAACTGCAATGTTTCCACATTTTCCTTAAAGCAAAACCATCGTTAAAGACCCTAGACTGAACATGTTGAGAATTCAGCACGTTCCGAAGCCATACCTTTTGCTTTCTAAAAGAAACGAGAAATTTGGCAACAGAGTTATTTTGGAGAAAAACTAAAATTAACGATGCGAGCGATGATAAATTGCGGCTTCTTTTTCTTTTCTGATTCAATAATCAATATTTTGATTTTTGAGACATTGGGAGTAAACTAAAACTAGTGTGGGTTGGGTTTTGTGTACTCGAGGGCCCCTTGGGTATGTGCTATCTTTTTTTAAATGAAGTTTCAGGTCTTTTTGGGCCTTTAATCTTTCCCAGTTGATGATTTATGACCAAAAAGTCAAGCTTTTCTCATATACTTGAACAAGAAGCACAAAAAACGATTGTTCCATTATGTAAATGTAACACCTTGCTTGTTGTATATATAAAAATCATCAGAAGAGTCTCAAGACTATGAACTGAGGCAACAATACTCAAAAGCTAAACAATAAATCTTTGAGACAAAACTAAACCCATATGCTTGCAAATGCTTCTTCCAAAGCCCTCTTTTTGCTTATCTCCAAAGAAAATCCTCCAGCACATGTAGCTCTCTCTGCTTTAAGCTTTATCATTGCTTCATCCTCCATTGAGTAAAGTTGATACTCTGCTCCTTTTCCTATAGGTACAGGTTGTGGTCTCATTCCCGTTGTTGTTGCTCGTGAAGCCTGATTGTATGAAGTTCCAGCCGTAACCCCAATGTTTGATGACTAAAATTACATTAAACAACACAAAGGTTAAACTTTGTCAGTGATCTTCAGCTTCTTGTCGACATGACAATCAAAACATTTATTACCGTATCGGCATTGGTTTGTGGTGGCTGTGCTTTACAAGCTAACAAAGCTGCAGTTAACTCTTCAGCCTGTTCCAACACATTTAGATTAGTCATTTCTTATCTTCTACACATTCATCTGAACACTAATTTATAACCAAGACAAAGCTATTGAAGGCATTACTTTGCGGGCTCGATTAACCACTATCCGTTCAGCATTCTCTTGAGAGTATCTCTTTATTTTCTCCTCAATTGCCTCAACATTTATTCCATCTACCAAATCGAATACTATGGAATGGAAGATATTTACACATTAGTCTTGTCACAGACAAATACAAAATGTAAAGAAAAAACAAGTGAAACTAACCTATACACTCCACTTCTTCCAAGTAGTCATTGTAATCTTTAAGGGATGGAAAGTCCTCTTCTCGTCTATTGTATCTGCATATTCGGGAAAAAAATCGGTACTCAAAAGGCTGCTTCATCAAACTATACTGAGTAAGCAAAGGAATCTTGATTATGTATTTGCCATATGATTGTTATAAATGATAACAGTCTGTACTGATCAACAGGAAATCTATTCATCTAGAGGTTCCATACTACTATGTCCACACTGCACATGCAAGCTTGATATGCGAGTATGCGACAAGAGAAAAAGATTGGAACGAATAATACATTCCAGAAATCTTCCTTCTGACATTTATTTCCTTGTTGTGGTGGTTAAAATTAGACACCATCACCATGATTGCGGCTGTTTCAGCTTCTTGACTTTTCCTTTAACTAAAGAAGTACTAATACGTATTTAGAAATATGTTGTTTAAGTTTAGCATAAAGGATTACTGGAACTAATAGAACCAAAAGTTTTCAAATTACCTTCTCCTCTCACAATCTTGAAATTTTTTTTAAAAAAAACTGCAACAAACATAACATGATTAAGTCCTTGTTATCTTTTTTTAATTTAGCTATAAATCTTAAAAGCTGAAATAAAAAAATCCCATCAAAAACACAACAGTGAAGAAGAGACTCTGAAAATCCTATTTCATTTTAACGAAATTAGTGACTGAAACAGATCACACTTTCATAGTAATCACAAGGAATCCAAAAGTTTTAACAGAATAAAGAGTAAAAGATAAACACAAGGCTAAGTACAAGCAAGAGTGAACTTTTTTGACCCCAAAGAGAAAAACATACTATCATTCATGTTAAAAGAAACTGAAATGTTATGTTCTGTATCTCCAGTTGAAAACTTGCTCAACCCTCATCATCAATTAGTGAAAAATACACTCAATTGGTTATAAGAATAAATTTAATTATGAATTAGATAAAAAAAAATGTAAGGGTAAGGCAGAATAATTGATGCAAGAAAGACAAAGCTGAATGCTTTAGACGGTCAAAATTCAAGAGAAATCTGAGGAATCCTTAAACTAAAGAAATTAACATAAACCCTAAAACTCTTGAGGGTACCGAGAAGAAATCAATCAGTAAAAAACAAACAAAAACCTATTGTTCCTGTGGGAGAGAGCAATCACCGGAAAATGCAAAAATTTTCTTCGACGGAAGATCCAGATAGAATTCGAAAGCGTTCAGAAAATGACTTAATTAAATTTAACGGAGCATTTACAAACCAAGTAATATAATTAAGATAAACACTCATTTAATTTGAAGAAGAAAAAAAACACTCATTTAATTTTTTTAATTTTCTCCATTCATTTAATTTTAAAAAAAAATTCAAAAATACAGATTATTTCCTCAATTTCCCGCAAACACAAATTGGTTCTTTTATTTTGTCACACACAAATTAGTTCTTCAAAATAATTATAAATATAACGAATATATATACTAACAAATTTATTACTATCATTATATTGATTCTTTTCAATTTGAAAAATTGTCATAAATGGTAGTTTAATTTGATTAGTAAATTTCTAATATCAGTTATTACATAGATTATAATATGGTTACAAACTCTTATGGAAAATTTTATATTAATTTTTTCGTGACCTAATCATGTATGTATAATTTAATAAATCAAAAGTCTATTATTAATGTTTTTTTCATTTTTTCGAAGCTCAATAAGGGCTTAGATTTACTAAAATTAACTGTAAAACTTGTAATATTAAAATGTTTTTTTGTCAACTTTTTCATTACATTACAAAATTACAAAAAAATTATTACATAGTGAGAGCTTCTTACACGAGCTTGTTTTGCTAAATTGTCTGCATATTCATTAAAAGATGTTTTGACATATTGAAAACTTATAGATACATAACCTTTAAGGGATTCTTGTATATCTTGGATAATTGGCATGATACTTTTAAATTGCATTGCAACAGATATATGTGTTCATGTTGAGATGCTTTTGCAGCAAATTAAAAAGATATTTGTTATCATCTTTTATTTGTACCTTGTGATATCCTAATCTGACCAGATAATATATTGCTTCCAGTGGTGTTACCACTGGTGGTAACTGTGCAGAGACTTGTAAAATTGGTATATCTACATTTGTATATAAGTACTATGCCAATATTTTAAGTAATAGTTATCCATTATGCATGTGTAAAGCATTGCACTTGACAACTTGTGTTAGTATCATTTTGAAGAATAGATAAAAACAGTATGAGCATTAGATAAATGACTTTGAACTGAAAGGGGTAGTTGTGGTTCTATTATAGGAATAGTCTGATCATGGTTTATTAGAGAAATTATGACTTTTATTAGCATTGATCCAACTGGTATCTGAGGTTTATGGTTTTGTAAAATAAGGGCATTGCGTGCTTTCTAAAGATGGAATGGTAAGTGCTGAGGTTGATCACTTAATGTTTGATTTAGTGTTCTGAAGTAATTGACATTTTGAAGAACTTTCCACCATAAAGTTTTTAGTTTAGGTGGGATATATAGTTTCCATAAATGTTTGTAGATTGGGTGGGTAGTGGTTGTATCTATGTTGTTTTTTTGATGGGAAAGATAGTAACCTGATTTTACAGTGTATTGGTCTGTTTGTGAGTGGATCCATTCTATATAATCTGGAGATGCTTTTCTATTTAAAGGTTGACTAATTATAAGATGTATGTCTTCTCGGTGAATTGAGGTGATGATTTTATTAACTTTCCATGTATTTGTTTGTGTGTGAATGAGATCTTAAACTAGGGTAAACTGAAGGTTATGAGGATTAAGTGGATGTGATGGTCTTGGTGGTGTTGTTGGGAGCCATGGATCTGTAAATGTATTAATTTTTGAACCTGATCCAACTACCCATTTTATTCCTTGTTTAAGAAGGGGATACTATTAAAGATACTTCTCCAAGCTTTGCTTGAGTTAAAATTTAATGTAGCTGTTAAAAGGGATTGTTTGGGAAAATATTTGGCTTGGTATACTTGGGAAAGAAGTGTATTTGGTTTTGTAAGTATTCTCCAACATTGTTTAACTAATAAAGGTATAGAGATCTCTTATTCCTAAGCCACCTTCAGCTTTGTATTTGGTGATTTTTTTCTCATGCAATCCATGAGATTTTAAATGTATTGTGTGTGTTTGATAAGATACGTCGGATGGATTTAGTCATGTTTTGGATGGTTTTTTAGGTAAAAAGAAACATGACATTGTGTATGTGGGTAAGATCGTTGCTATAGATTTAATAAGTATTTCTCTACCATCTTGTGAGAGTAATTTTGTTAACCAATTGTCTATTTTGACTGTGAGTTTAGTTTGTATATATTGAAATATTTGTTGTTGTTTATGTGGTATGTGATCTGGAAGTCCTAGGTATTTACTTGTGCCTCCAATTTTTCGTATTCCTGCTAAGTTTAGCATTTTGGACACGGTTGATTGTGGTGTTTGTTTGCTAAAGGTAATGGTTGATTTTGTAAAATTTACATGTTGTCTATAGTTGGTTGTATGTTTTGAGTGCATTAAGTAGTGTATGGCATTCATGTTATGTGGCTTGGGTAAAGATAATGGAATCATCTGCAAAAGAACATGTGTGATATAATAGGACAAGTTTTGCCAGCTCTGTATCCATGTAGTTGTTAATGTTTGATTAGGGTGTTAAGTAAGATAGATAGTCCTTCAGTATAAAGTATAAATAATGTATATATAAGGTGATAAGGGGTCTCTTTGTCTAAGACCTCTTTGAGGTTTGATATTATCTACCGCTTGTCCACTAACTAAGATTGAGTATATGGTGTAGTTACACATGCATTAATCCACTTACACCATGTGACAGAAAATCCTAATGATTTCATCATGTAGTGAATAAAGGACCATTCTAGTTTATCAAATGCTTTGGTTATATCTAGTTTGAGGGCCATATAATTATCTTTATGTTTACGAGTATGCATAGAATGTAAAATTTCATGTATTATTAACAGATTGTCTGTGATTAACCTGTTTGGGAGAAAAGTATATTGGTTATCTGATATGATATAAGAGAGACATTGTTTAAGTCTGTTAATACTTTGGATATGATTTTGTATGCTATATTGCATAATGAAATGGGTATGTAATCTATAACAAGAGATGGTTTGTCTATTTTGGGTATAAGACATGGGTGTGTGGTTTAGTTGTGAATCAAAATGACTAGTATGAAAAATGATGGATATATGTGAATATACTGTTTTTTAATGTCTGTTAGTGGTGTTGAAAAAACCCAATATTGAATCCATCAGGTCCAGGGGCTTTATTAGGGTCCATTTGAAAAAGAGCTTGGGTGATTTCTTCCAAAGTAATTGATTTAATTAGATCTTGAGTCATTTGATTAGTGGCTTTGGGGATTATGGGACCTAATGTATTATGTGTCTATCTTCTTCCTAAAATGTCTATTCATATCAATATCTTGTCCGATCATAGTTTGAACTTGAGACCAAAAAGTCAAGCTTAAAAATCAACCGATTATAGACTTGGTCTACGTATCAGCTACTTCAGGATCCAACATGATTTGGTTGACAATAATCTCATATGGATATAGTGTGATAAACAAGAACTTTGGGAGTTTTGTATGTAACAACCATCTGAACAATATTTTATTAATCACTTAACAAGTTTAAATAAAATTATACAACAATCAACATCGTACACATCACATAACAATAAATTGGTTACATAATTTATCATTCAGAAGAAAGAACGTGAAATAAAAGCATATTCCAAATACGATACTTATTATTACATATAAAAAGTATTACAATATTAAAACTTGTCTTGTAAATTCTTGACCGTATTAACATCCATCTGGAATGCTGATGCAAGAACATTGGGGTCAATAGCTGGGTTAGACCCAAATATTGTGTTAGCAATCGTGACAACACCTGCGTTTTGACTGCTCAAAGCAGCGATTGCAACCGCAGGAGAGCGTCCTAAGTTAAACTGGAAATGGATAAGTCCTTGTGGAAACACAAACACATCACCCGCATTTAACGTTTTAACGAAGAGACGGTTTCCATCTTGGTTCGATGAGACAAACCCTACGAGTAAGGTTCCTTGTTGGAGAGTCAAGATCTCAGTGGCACGAGGGTGAGTATGAGGTGGGTTCTGACCGTTGGGTGCATAGTCTATTCGAACAAGTGAGATACCAAGAGTGTTTAATCCTCCAAGGTTGTTTACGTTTACAGTTGTGACACTTGACCCAACCGCGTTATTTGTATTTCCAGGTCTGTTGAGTCCTGAGAAAAAGAAATCATTTGCGGAAACAGCTCCCGGGTCTTTGCAGAACTTTCCATTGACAAATACTGACCATAGTTCACAAATATAGAGTATAAGTTCAAGAAATGAAGAAAAAAAAAACAGCATAAAAGTGTGCAAAAGAAATTAAGAAATGTAAAATGTTAATGCGCATACCTCCACTTGCTGGTGTGTTAACGCCGACGCAGAAATCTTGGAGGGGGCTTGGATCAGAACCAATAGCTAATGGAAGCATCAAAGCCAAGAGAGATAGAGCTACAACAACAAAGGAGAGACTCTTCATAGTCATATATATATATGTGCAGCTTTAGAAGAATATAATGTCTTGAATATGGTTTTAGTGTTGGTGTGAGAAACTTATGAAGAATTGGAGTTCAATTTTATAGATGATTTTGGGGTTTGAATGAGTATATGCATCAATAGTATAATTCATTTCTTAATACCAAACTGCATGTATAGAAGTTTGATTTGGTAAAAATATGACAAACCGTACGTACGTGTTCCCATATGTGTTGGGAGTTATTTAAATTATTTTGTTGTTACCATGTTGTGTTAGTAAATCTTAGATGCACAAAATAAAGAATTTTTTCTTCAGCTGAAAAGAGATGCCTTTTATTGACATTAAAAATGTCAAGTGTTGGGGACGATGAAGTTATATACTTACTACAAATATTTGTTTAACAATAATATAATATATATCAAGTTGTAATGCATTATATATACGTTATGATTTTTTGTAATATTTCCATTTTCATATATTTTCTAGTTGATCTTGACCAATGTCAAAGGTGAATTAGTCAGTTTTGGTTAATGTGTTGGTTTGGTCAAGCAATAAAACTTAATCCTATCGACTTATATATAAAAACGCAAATAGGACTTAATTTATCCTTATCACAGAGAAAAATCCTATTTTTTCCGAAATTATAATTACAATTATTCATGTTACACATAAGCGTCAAAAAGTCAAATGTATTTTGGTGATATATAATATGGATATATTAGCAAAGTAATTATCATATATTAATTGTTCATGTTTATAATACACAGATAGTAAAACAGACTATTATTTAGCCATCAACTAGTAAATGTAGCTAATATTCTTTAGTTTTTGAGCTCAATGTTCTTAATTAGGTTATTTGGTTTTAAGGTATGAAGAAAATACCGATGCTTCATTAAGGTATTGAATATAAATATAAATAGGCTCCTTTTAAATATGATATGAAAGACTTAGGACTCTTTAGTCTTTATAAAAAGAACCAAATTCTTATTTTTTGAAATATTCAATATTTTCTTATTTTTAAACATGTTAATGTCTTTTTCTTTAAAGAATCAACATTTTCTTTCTAATATACTCATAATTTTATCCAAAAATAGCACTTAAGACACCTTTTAACACGCTTTATGTAAATATGTGCCAATTTTTAAAAATTGAGTAATCACTTTAAAAATTTGTCTTTACACTAAAACTTGTTTCTGTTAATAATTTGATTGACAAAATTGAATCTATTATTAATTTTTATAACAGTGTCGTAATTACGTGAAATCAAATTTTGGTGAATAAATATACATAAATGGACCTTTAACATATTACAAAGCCATTTCTTCAATCTTTAAACTAAAATTTGAATCAACAAACAGTGATATATTTGCAAGAAAAGTTGTAAATTTGGTTAGTGCTGCTTTAAAAAGACAGAGTACTTATGCGACACAATCAAGGTATTCGTCAAAAGTAATAGAACCTAATTTAACAAAATCCTCAAAGATTTCCGAAATTTATCAAATTTTCTAAAACTGTGCAGTTTTTTATGCATCAAAAGAATATAGCTAACTTTTTAACTGATATTTCTATTTTAAATATTTTTCGCTTAACAATCTCATGAAACTAAAAAAAAAAATCTTCTAAAAAGCAATAGAAAAATCATAAAGTAAACATATTTTAATGAATTATTAAAAATAATTTACTAGATGATATTCTTATACGTGAGATTAATTTTATTTTATAATTTTTATTTTACATATAATATATAAATTTATATAAAAGAGTAATTTATCTCAATTGCCATATATATTCAACAATTTACATGGCTTACCACATTAGACCAACTTTATCCACAATACCATAATTACAAATATGAGATGACGAAATTGTCTCTGATTTGCGATATCTCTCGCATGTTCGATAAACTGTTGAACGTTGGAAACTGTAATTTTAAAATTTGAAAAATGGCAGTGCAATAAAACTGTTGTATTAGTTGACCCATCAAATCTTTTATGCCTTTCATATCTTCGAGTATCTCTCCCCCATCTTTTTCACTACGTCATTTTCATTCTCTCTCTTAATCTTTCTCATCTCCACTTCCGATTTAGTTTCTCTGATATTATTGTTCACCCTTCTCCTTCTTCTTCCTGGTCTTCAAATCGAAGATGTCTACCTCTACTAGTTGTAGAAAATCTATGCGTAATAGGGTTGTGAAAACGCATGCAAGTGGGAGAAAAGAGGAGGAAGTTGTCCAAGAAACAGAGACGGAAGATTTTGTGTTCAACCTTCTAAACTCCCTTCTCGAAATTTTGCCACCGATCGATACCCTCCAAGCGGCCGTTTAAAATCCTACTCGAGGCCGGAGCTCCTGTTAGATCTGGTCGAAGCATTAAAGGTGCCCCAGATCTAACATACCTAAAGTCATCCTGTTTGGTCCATTATTAGAGCTACTGGTACAGAAGGCGTCATTATCCGGAAAATTCGTCCATCAAATGCTATGTAGATCTCTGATTACATCAAGAAAATATGAGTTGTGGTTTGTATTTGGTGGTTATCTGTTTAGGTATTCACTCTGGGAGTTCAGAATAGTGACAGGACTACTATGCAGTCCATATCCAAACTTGCAAGAGATAAGGAGATTACAAACTCCCACCAACCCAAAAAAACAATATTGGAACGTCCTTTTACCCGGTGAAGACGATGACCTGACGATTAAAGAGATCGTGGACATTTTAAAGGATGACTTGACAATGCCTCAGTGGGACATAATGTTGTCTTGGTATCGGAGGAGGATTGTTTTAATCATAATAGTTGAAAGGGTGCTTTTATGTAGCAAACAGCCAATCCGGGCTAGTTCTCCAATAATAGAGATGGTAAAAGACCTTCAGTCGTTTGAATCATATCCCTGGGGACGTGAATCATTCAACCTGACTCTGAGTATGGTGAATCTGGGTGATAGGTGCAAGTCTATAAAGTCTTTGGAAGACAAATTCAACCAATCTCACACGGCCACTCACGGTTTTACTCTAGCTTTCCAATTTATCTTCTTCAAGGCAATACACGAGCTCGAGAGATTCCTACCTGATCTGGATGATCAAAACACTTTCACCAATGATTATGTTGAAATTTTTTCAGCCTTGAAACTTTTTCACAACTCGAAGATTATAGACGTCGAAAGTATGGACAATGTAAGTATCAACATACTTGGTGTATTATGGTATCATGTGTTAAACTTTATAATTTATTATCTATTTTTCTATAATACAGCTTTATGTCAAACCTTACTTGGACGACACCCAGCATATTATGGACGAGGATGTTAATGAGTGGGACGACAAGGTTGGGGACAAGTCCAAAGAATACATGGAACTTTTTATCGGACAGCAATTCATGTTCTCGAAGGAGATGTGGTCCGGCGGACACGAAACATGGCATTTCATAGCTACGGAGAAGAAGCTAAAGAATCAAGGCAAGAAAAACCAAGGAGGAAGGCAAAAGAAAACGTGTTCATGAAGAAGTAGGGGGTCAAGTAACAAATACAATCGACATAAAACGAGTATTTGAGCATATGGAAGTCATGAATGTGTCACGAGACTCTGACATGAAGAATTTTTTGGAGAATATGAAAAATTCAATGATGGACGAGATGATGGACCACTTAATAAGCGAACTCCGCCAATCTGGTATGATTCATAGCAGGACCAAACGCCTTCAAGTCTCACAGTCGTTGTCACAGGGGACGAGTTCTGGGAAGACAATATCACATAGGAGTAGCTCACAAAATGTTATGGGAATCACAGGAGGGGACAACTTTGATCATGTTGCTAGTGTTGATAAAATAGTCCAAGAGCTTGACAAAACACATGGGAAGTCAATGATGATGGAGCAGGACCAACCATACAACTTATCTACGGAGAAGGCTAACGAACTCTCTATATGTCATATGCACATAAATATGCTCTCAATCTCTTTTCGTATAATGCAGGATAAGAATGTAAAAGAACCATCCACGCCGGTTTGTGGAGATGATGGACAAGAGATGCCGGAACTTAGAATTCAGCCTCGCACAACAGAGTTTTGAAAAAAATGTTACCACATTTTCGATTGGCCAAGTTACTTATCATGTGTTTTCCTTTTTTGGGGGGGACCACTGAAAGAGAAGGACAAGTCGTAACCGATCTAGAGGATTTCCAACCTAGTGGAAAAGTTGTAACCGATGCAGACAATGTCCAATAAGATGAAAATATATATATAAAAGGATTGAAAACAGAGGAGGTAAAAGAATACATATATAAAATGCAATCATACATACACAAAACTAATCTTTTTTTTTTTATAGGAGACACTTCCAAACGAAGTGGAAGGTTTAGGTGCCAGAGACGAGGTTCCAGATTTGATGGTTGCGGACACTGAGGATAAGGTCCTATCACATTCTATGTAAATTTGACCTGAACTATCACATGCGTACAATCAAATGCTAAATGTATCATGTCTACAGAATCCTTCGGAAGCGGATGCACCACCAGCACAACATCTCCAGGAACCAGCTAGTTTGCGGTGGCTTATCTATGTCTTTCAGGTTGATTTGATAATCTTGTCCATGTTCATGTTCATGTTCATGTCCATGTATATATTTACACACCATATAATCACTTTTATTCTTGAGTAGTCAAATGTAGATTATGGCAATGACGTTAGCGGTGCCCTTTCCCTGGGTCGAAACCCGATTTTTAGCTCTGAATACGCTTGTTACGCAGAGGTTCCTCTAGAGGTGCAACAAAATGAGAACAATGCAGCGATAGACGTCGAGGTGGTCAGTCGCAATTACTACATCGACTAGCACCATTTCCTTCCAATAAGTGGCTATTAATTTATATTGTTTTTCAGCAGGGGGAACATTGTAGTGAACCTGGGACAGAATCATGGATGAAGACGAGGGTGATGATGGTGGGGATGACCGTAGTGAAACTGGAGACACACTGACTGGCAAAGAAGAAGATCATCCATAGGTACGTTTCCAATCTGTCCCTTTTACAAATCTCAAGATACATCTATGTCATCATGTACACATTCTAATTCTTGTCCATCACACACCAATTAGGATCCAGAAGATCATGGTGATAATACCACATTTGCTAAGCTTAAACGTTCCAGGAAGGAGCCGGTGGGGGAGCCTAATGGACGCCTGAAGAGGGCCAGAAGACGTCCCAACAGGTATCGTCAATCAGTCACTCCAATTACGGTGGTCCACCCCTCATGTCCATCATTCATTTGATAAATTTGATGTTCAACTAAAAAAGAAATTCATGGATGTATTGAAAGAATACAAGGACAAGTAAGTATAATACGTTTCATATGTCAACATTAAATTATTGCCCATATATATATATATATATATATATATATATATATATATATAT
>OVBE01006560.1:0-19697 GCA_900406425.1 Iberis pinnata | reverse complement strand
AGAAGTTAGGAGAATAATGAAACAACTTAGTGCGATGAAGCACTTGGTAAATTCAATTCCGGTTGTTTCCTGGACTAACTTGAAGAACGTCACCTTACGTTGTGACTTTGATAATTGGTCCAAACCAGCAGCTTTCACTGAAGGGGTTGCCGATGCATCTTCAGGTCTCGAAAAGACCATTCCAACAGACTGCAAACCGGTTGGAAGGGTGGAGGTCCTCTTTGGTAAAAACCTCAAAGATATATTCATTCTCCAAGCAAGAAGAACAAACGGACCAAATTACCGAACGCTCATGCCACAACAAAGATCTTTCAACGAAATAACGAGAACATGATCCACAATTATTTGCCAATTTGCAATAGAATAAAGAAAAGGAAAGAAAATGAGTATATGGCATATTTCACACACAACTGTAATCTCACATACACACACATCACATACGACACATAGTATAAAGATTCTTATGCTTTAACTTGTTGAAAGTGAGAAGCTTTATAATGAAGAAGAAGGACATTGTTTTTAAGAACTTCCAAGGCCTCGTCAGATTTAAGAAGGATTGCTGCTAAAACCTCGAACAAGAACATTGTTTTCAAGAACTTCCAAGGCCTCATCAGATTTCATGCATATAGGTGTTTTGTATTGACTTATAGAAGAACCCCTAGAGATGTAAATGTCCATGATTGAATCAAATGTTCCTTGTTGCACAACCCTTATCTCTAATGCTCCAATTGGTCCATCTTTAGATCGATATTTCCAGTAAGAAACATCGAGTGATTTCTCTACTACATTGCAACATTCAACTAATAGCTCACCATCAAGATTAGGCTCTTTGTTGTTGTTTATGGATTTGAGTTCCAAGTAAAAGACATAGTGATCAAGNNNTGTGAACTCAAACAACATCAAATTAGATGATTCAAGAATGTTTCTTGCTTGAGTCATCGCTTTTAGAATATGTTCTTCTGTTGTTTTCTCCAAATGAACACTTAGAACCACACTTTTCCTTTGTACAAATTTAAACTGAGGTGCTTTGTTGTAGAATCCAGCCACTTGAAGAATATCTCCCATTCTATATCTATATAGACCTAACAAGCAAAAACTATAAAATTTAAACATTTAACCATTAAATAGAATTTGTAATTTAGTGGTTTATGCAAGTATTGTTTACGGGAATTCTCAAAAATAACATAAAAAAATTTATTCCAAAAATACCACACACCCCCAAAGTTCCAAAATATAACATTTTTTTCAAAAATATCACAAATCTTTTTGCTTCAAAAATACCAAAAAATTTGAAATAACTATAAAACTTCAATTTTAAACCCTAAAACCTCAAAACCAAACCCTAACCCCTTCAAAACTAAACCATAAACTCTATTTAGTGAACCAAAACCCAAAATTTTAATTTCTAAATTCTGAAAAATTCACTTTTCATGTTTGTGGTATTTTTGGAACATTTGGCAGTGTGTGGTATCTTTGAAACTTTTGGGAGTGTGTGATATTTTTGAAATTTGAATTTCTTTTGATAATATTTCAAAGAATTCTTCTTGTTTATTTGTTTATGTTACTACATTATTTAAACCAAACATAAGGCATAATCAATGTATTGAATTCTCAATATACCATTTTTTAAGTTTCCGTTTTCAAAATTAAGACAAATTTCCAATTATTTCAAAAATACTATAAAAAAGTTTTTCTTCTTCAAATTTTTTTTTACAGATTTTAAATATTTTTAAAAATTTAAATTTAAACCATAAACCCTAACAATAAACCTTAACCCCTTCAAAACTAAACTCTAATTAGTGATTTCCAAACCCAAAACTTTAAATTATTAACCCTTAAATTTTAACTTTTAAATTTGTGATATTTTTGAAACCAATATATTTTCATAATATTTTTTGAACATAAATTTATTTTTGGAACTATTTTTTATTGCAAAGTTAATATGTTAACTAAATAACAGTAATAATAAAGTGTTGAACCATTCATAACATATATATATATATACTAACTTCACATAATTTGTGAATAACTCACCTGAATAATTAGTGACCAATGGCTCATAGTAGCATCCTAACTTCACATCCACAAGATCAACGATTTCAACATTTTCATCCTCATCATTATTAACAAGTAAGAACTCAAAATACGAGAGATTAGGCAAAAATGTGTACAACACATCTTGTGGTTTGCATAAAGGATTCACATTAATACCAAACACAGTTTCAGAAGAAGCATAAGCAATGGAGTTTATGGGTAGATTATTGGAGTAGAAGTCTAACATAGGAATGTAATGAGCCATTTGACCAGTAACAACACTTGATATGTATTTTGTTTTAGGCCAAATTCTTGTAATAATACCTTTCCATGAGTTCTTGCTACATTCTTGTTCAATCAAATCAGCTAATTCAAGATTAGGTCCTTTAAGAATCTTAGAGACAGAACTTCTACAACTTTTGTCTTCAATCCAGTTACTAAGTTGACCTGTCCTGATATTACTAACCAATTCTTTCCAATTTTGTTCGAAAAAAGTGATTGCTCGAATTAAGACATAAGCAAAAATACCAGATACACACACAACTTCATCTCTTTGGATAAGGCCACATAGAATATGACAGTACATACTCTGCTTATTGTCTTGACACAATATGACTTCAAAGGGACTTGTTGACGATGGAGTAGCTTTTTGTGGCTGGTTTTGGAAATAATGACTAGTTAACAAGCTTGTAACCGAAGATGCAAATGGTAAACCAGAGGGAGTTGTTGATTTTTTGTGTGTGAATTGAAATGCCAATGTCTTTCCTTGCTTGGCACTATCAACATGCCTATACAAACCATGTAGACATTTCTATGTTATAAAATAGACAACTTGTATGATCCATGGCTGGCCTTGTAATTTTGGGGGCTTAAAACGAAATCAAAAGAATTGACGCTAATATTTCATATATTTGTTTTGGAGTCACATATATATATATATATATATATATATATATATAAATTTAGGAGCTTATAAAATATGAGATCGAACTTATAAAAATGGAGACTATAGACGAATGTTTCATCTCGCTGTGCCTAGGACCGACTTTGGATTGACCAATATGATTACGCCCAAAACAAATCATGTTTAAACTAACACTTAAGAAATCGGGTTTGTTGACCAACGAAACAAAAAAGGAATAAACTTAAGGGAGATTCTCAAAAATATCATCAAAACCTAAGTAAATTGATATTAAATTGAGCTTCGTCAATTCGTATTCCCTCCGTTTTGTTTTAAGTGTGCTTTTAGAGTTTTATTTTTGTTTCAAGTTAACTTTTTTTTTTTATGTTTTGAATGAAAAAATTAAATGCGTTTTTTATACTAATTGAATAATTGTAGTAATTTTTTGTGATTGGTTAGTTTAAAATGTTTATTGTTGTTTTTATGGAAAATACAAATTTCTTAAGAGAAATTCCTTGAAATACCATCAAAAGAAGTTCAAATTCCAAAAATACCACACACTCCCAAAAGTTCCAAAAATACCACACACTCTCAAATGTTCCAAAAATAACACAAACATAAAAAGTGATTTTTAAGAGTTTAGAATTTAAAATTTTGGGTTTGAGTTCACTAAATAGAGTTTAGGGTTTAGTTTTAAAGGGGGTAGAGTTTGGTTTTGTGGTTTTAGGGTTTAAATTTGAAGTTCTAAAGTTATTTCAAATTTTGTGGTATTTTTGGAACAAAAACATTTATGCGGTATTTTTGGGAAAAAATGTGGTATTTTAAAAACTTTTGAGAGTGTGTGATATTTTTGGAATAAATCTAATTCTTGGTGGTATTTTTGAGAATTACCCATTTTTTAATATGTATGAAATTAAAGTACAAAAACAATTACTTGGACAAAAGGAGCGAGGAAAGCTTTATAGTGAAGGTTGAGTCCTCAAAGTACTTGTTATGAAAAGGGAATAACTTCCCATTTTCTCCAGATGTTCCTGAACTATATATCAAAATCCAAAACAAAGTTGATCCACTAAGTATCATGATAAAGTTGTTTACTACAGGACATGAGGCATGATTTGATAATAAAATTTTAAAGATATTGTAAGAAAAATAGGTGGGTTGTTTCAAATTTTGATAATAGAAAAGGAGATGGAAAGTCATATTTACACATACCTTAAGATAAATCCAAGAATGGGTTTAGCTGATAAAATATTAGAAGGCTCTCCATTCGCGACGCGGTCGATATAAGGCTTAACATCATCATATGTCACTATTGGTACATTTTCTTTGAAAAACTCTTTTTCAAATCTCCCATTGCAAAAATTTTGAAGGTATTCTGTGTTTGTGTTAAGTGCGAGTATCTCTTTTAGTACATCGTCTTGTATTTGCTTTGCATTTGATGTTATATCCTCCAAAACTTTCAAGTTTGCATCCAAACTAAGACTCATATTTAGTTTTTGTATACTTCACAAGTTGTTGAACATTTAGTTCTATATATATACAAAAAGAAGAAGAAAAAACTCAATGGTTACATGCACATCTTATTGAATAATTAATGCTCAATGGTTGCATGTACAGCTTGATTTTATTAGATTTATTGGAAGATGAAAACATTTGTAGCTGATGTCAGGGGTGAATGTACACGTTGAATGGTATGGTATGAATGCATGTGCATCCAATTTTTTTATATAAATTTTATTTAGTGTATATAAACATAATAAATTAAGTAGGATAGATGGTAAGTCTTTAACTTCATGAGTTCAAATCTTCATATTATTTTATCGGACAAAACTGGGTTCGTGAATTCTCAAATTCACCACACTTCTTTACACCCATCATATTGCCACCTAGGATTAGTAAAAAAAAACATTAAATTAAATGATTAGTTTTCAAAATATAAATCATAAACCCCAAAATATAAACCATAACCCCAAAATATAAATTCTAAAACAAAATATAAACCTTAACCCCAAAAATATAAACCCTAAACCCCGAAAAATAAACTCAAACCCAAATATAAACCTTAACACCAAAATATAAACTCTAAAACACCAAAATATAAACCTCAAAATATAAACTCTAAACCTCAAAATATAAACCTCAAACCCTAAACACAAATATAAACGCTAACCCATATATAAATCTTAACCTCCAAAATATAAACTCCAAACCCCAAAACATAAACTCTAAACCTCAATCCCCAAAATATAAACCCTAAACCTCAAAATGTAAACCCTAAACCCTAAACCCAAATATAAGCCCTAAACCCCAAAATATAAATCCTAAACCCCAAAATATAAATCCTAAACCCCAAAAGATAAACCCTAAACCCCAAAATATAAACTCAAAACCCAAAATATAAATTCTAAACCCAAAAATATAAACCCATAACCCCATAAAATAAACCCTAAACCCTAAAACATAAACCCTATATCCAAAATATAAACTCCTAACCCCAAAATGTATTATGTGGTTTAGGGTTTATATTTTGGAGTTATGATTTATATTTTGGTATTTATAGTTTATATTTTGGGGTTAAGGTTTATATTTGGGTTATGGTTTATTTTTTGGGGTTAAGGGTTTATATTAATGGGATTAAGGTTTATATTTTTGGTTTAGGGTTTACGTTTTTGGGTTTATGTTTTGGGGTTTAGGGTTTAGATTTTGGGGTTATGATTTATATTTTGGGGTTTATGATTTATGTTTTGGAAACTAATCATTTAGTTTAATGTTTGTTTTGACTATTATTTTTGGTTTCAAAAAGAACGTCGTTTTAGGTTTTCAATGCAGAAATTTAATGAATTTGACTTTTCTGACCAATAGAATAATTGCAGTACTTTTTTTTATTGGTTGATTTAAAATATTTAATGTTATATATATAGAAAACATAAATTTCTTAATTTGTGTGAAAAGTTTAGAAAGACAATTTATAAAAAACGGAGAGAGTAATAATATAGTCTCGTTCAAAGAAATATAAGATAAATAGCCAATTCTTAGAAGCGTATAATCATTATATGGTATATTAGAAGCTCATAATACTAATAGTTTTTTTTAAAAAATTTCTTTTTAAATTATTCTTTCGAACTTTAAGCAAAAAATTAAAGTTAAATAGGTATGATGCTTTTACATATTTTATAGCATGATATTTTTGTTGGAAAAAATGTTAAATAAGATTTGCAAAAATATAACTATTAAACATCAATTAATATAAAACAAAGGGGCATTCTTAAAATACCACAAAAAATAGTTTATTTTAAAAAGTACCACACATTCCAAAAGTTCCAAAAATACTATAAGAAAAATTTTGTTCCAAAAATACCACAAAATTTGAAATAACTTTAAAACTTCAAATTTAAACTCTAAAACCCTAAATCCAAACCCTACTTCTTTCAAAACAACTAAATTCTGTTTAGTGAATCCAAACCCAAAATTTTAAATTTTAAATTCTTAAAATTTACTTTTTATGTTTTTTGGTATTTTTAAAATATTTGAAAGTTTGGTTTCCACTAAAACAAAAGGGGTATTAGATTATGCAAGAGAAAAAAGAGTGTTTAAGATATGAATATTAATTAAACAATATATGCTCGTCATGATCCATTCACTCTTACTAGACATTCACTACATGACAAATCACAATCATATCTTTATCTTACTAGAAAATAACAAAGCATCATTTGCCAGCTTTTAAGTATCTTTATCTTACAATAATCTAATAAACTCGTGTTCTACGCTTGAAAATATTATATAAAACATTGAGCATTATTCAATAACAATCAAGCTGTACATGTCCATTTATCTAGACTTTTCTTTCTGTATACAAAATAACCAAATATGAGTCTTAGTTTGGATGCAAACTTGAATGTTTTGGAGGACATAACAACAAATGTAAAGCAAATACAAGACAATTTATTGAAAGAGATACTCACACTTAACGCAAATACTGAATATCTCCAAAGTTTTCTTAATGGGAGATTCGAAAAAGATATCTTCAAGAAGAATGTACCAGTAGTGACATATGATGATGTTAAACCTTATATCGATCGTGTCGCAAATGGAGAACCTTCTGATATCTTATCAGCTAAACCCATTCTTGGATTTCTTATAAGGTATGTGTTAAGTTTCTAAGTTGTTTTCTTCTTTTTTCATTGAAGGTCAATTCTAACCTTTAATAGAAAAAGTACTATTTTCTTTTCCATTTATTTCAAAAGTTTAGTTTAAGGAATGACTATTTTCTTGTAAATTTATGTAAAACAATCTATTTTTTATTTTAACTTGCGATCTTTAAAATTTCATGATCGATTCTGACATTCTGCCTCCGTTTTATGGTAAATAACTATCATAATACTTTGTTTTTTTGGATCAACTTTGTTTGTGATTTTAATAGTTCAGGAACAACAGGAGAGAAAGGGAAGATATTCCCTTTTCATAATAAGTACTTTGAAGACGTTATTCTCAATCAAAAGCTTTCCTTGCTCCTTATGTCCAAGTAATTACTATACATACATAATACACTTCATTCAATTATGTCCAAATTTAACATTATATAAATGGGAAAAAGTTGAAAAAATCATGCAATTTTCAATCGCGGAACTTTAAACTTTGAACTCTTAAGTGATCCATTTTAAACATCAACTATATGTCAGGTTTCGATTTAAACATATATTTCGTTGACTTATCCAAATTAGACATGAGAGTAGTCAACCGTTAACTGAGTTTAATGAAAGTTATAAGTTGACTTTTTGGGGGTTAAACCGTCAGTCATCCATACAAGTTATCTAAATTATATCCCATAAAAAATGATTACATAGACATATATACATTCACAAACCTAGTTAAAAATTCTAAGTTATCTTTTAATTGGTTTGTATAGGAATTTTGATAGTACCAAGAAAGGAAAGAACTTGGCATTTTATTTCACAAAGCCAAAATCTACAACTCCATCTGGTCTACCATTTGCATCTTCTACTACAAGCTTTTTAACTAGTCAATATTTCAAAAACCGACCACAAGAAGCTACTATCTCCTTAACAAGTCCCTATGAAGTCATATTATGTCCAGACAACAAACAAAGTATGTACTGTCATATTCTATGTGGCCTTGTCCAAAGAGATGAAGTTGTGAGTATATCTGCTACTTTTGCTTCTGTATTGATTCGAGCAATCGCATTTTTCGAAAAGAATTGGAAAGAATTGGTTAGTAATATCAGGACAGGTCAACTTAGTAACTGGATTGAAGACAAAACTTGTAGAAGTTCTGTCTCTTTGATCCTTGGAGGACCAAATCTTGAATTAGCTGATTTGATTGAACAAGAATGTAGCAAGAACTCATGGAAAGGTATTATTAGAAGAATTTGGCCTAAAGCAAAATATATTTCAAGTATTGTAACTGGTCAAATGGCTTCTTACATTCCTATGCTAGACTTCTACTCCAACAAACTACCTTTGGTCTCTCAGTATTATGTTTCTTCTGAAACTGTGTTTGGTATTAATGTGAATCTTTTATGCAAACCACAAGATGTGCTCTACACATTTCTGCCTAATGTGTCCTATTTTGAGTTCTTACTTGTGAATGATGAGGATGAAAATGTTGAAATCGTTGATCTTATGGATGTGAAATTAGGATGCTACTATGAGCCATTGGTTACAAATCATACAGGTTAGTTGTACCAAAAAAACCCATAAAACTCTTTTGGTATATTTTATACTCTCTCCACTTTTTCTTGTTTCAAATTAACTTTCTTTTTAAGTTTTTAACGAAAAAAATAAATGCGTTTGACTTTTCTGACCAATAGAATAGTTACCGTAAGTTTTTTTTTATTAGTTGGTTTAGAATACTTATTGTTGATTTTATATAAAAAAGGGAGCATATTTATAAACTTAAACAACATATATTTCGAAATAGAAGGAGTATTCTATTCAGAGCCGGAACTGAGATTATCGAGACCCCAGACAAAACCAAAATATTACTATTTAGTTTTTCTCGTTTAATTTTTTATATATAATTAATATGAAATAAAAAAATAATATATAAAATAATATATAATTTATATATAATTAATATGAAACTTTATTCTCGAGATTTCATAATATTGGGGTCCCTATAACTTTGGGAGCCCATTAAAATGTTACATATACATATGCATGTGCTTAAATCCGGCTTTGATTTTATTTTGTAGTTTTGATCACAAAACTAAAGCTCAGAGAGGTTGACTTAGAATTTGACATGTATCTTCTAAATTTTTATAATGTTATAATGTTTTCATCACAAAATTCAGGTTGTGAGAGGTTGACATGTATTTTTAATATCTATGATATTTAGCATTTTATTTCAATGTTTCTATATATGCTTAAAAACTAATCTCTTTTGTAACGAATAATTAAATTTTTATAATTTTTGTTTGTTAGGTTTATATAGATATAGAATGGGAGATATTCTTCAAGTTGCTGGATTCTACAACAAAGCACCTCAGTTTAGATTTGTCCAAAGAAAAACTGTGGTTTTAAGTGTTCATTTGGAGAAAACAACAGAAGAACATATTCTAAATGCAATGACTCAAGCAAGAAACATTCTTGAATCTTCCAATTTAATGTTGTTTGAGTTCACATGCATTGTTGATCTTGATCACTATGTCTTTTACTTGGAACTCAAATCCATGATCAACAACACAAAGCCTGATCTTGATGGTGAGCTACTAGTTGAATGTTGCAATGTAGTAGAGAAATCACTCGATGTTTCTTATTGGAAATATCGATCGAAAGATGGACCAATTGGAGCATTAGAGATAAGAGTGGTGCAACAAGGAACATTTGATTCAATCATGGATATTTATATCTCTAGAGGTGCTACTATAACTCAATATAAAACACCTATATACATGAAATCTATTGAGGGCTTGGAAGTTCTTGAAAATAGTGTTCTTGTTCAAGGTTTTAGCAACACTTCCTCTACTATAGACTCTTCATTGTCTTCACCAATTTAGTGTATGATTTGTGATGAAAAGTATGGGTTTGGAACAAGAGAGAAAAGTTGTGTGTGAAGTATAAATGGCATCCGTTATGAAGGTTTTTTTTTTGTCGATTTAGAACTGGGCACAACAGGCTGTCCAGGTATGCCAGACCGCATATTCGCAGTAGAAGAGTTGAACTCCTGAAGGTGAGCAAGGCAACGTGGTACACTTTTTTCTTTGATTTTGTTGCTAATTAGCAAATTGTATAAGCCTTTCCTTGCTAGGAAATGCAATATAAACATAAATATAACCCATTTCCTTGCTTGAGATGCCTATACAAACCAATTGGGAGATAACAAAAAGTTAGGAATATTAGAGAAATTAACAATTCATTAAAATATAAAAAATATAGACTAAGAACAGAAATTGAAAGCAGAGATTGAGAGTTATTTTTTGTACACACTTAGGACATGTTCATTAGTTAAAAATTTATTAGAAGTTCTTAATATTATTTTAATCATATTAGTATTCTAAATTTAAATTGTAGTATATTAAAAGATATTCCCTTTTATCGCTTTTTGAAAGGGAACAAAAAATAATACACTTTGGTATATTATATATGTTAATAGTAGAGGTGTATGGGATGGATCCGGATATCCAGAGTTTTTGAAGATATTCGTTGGATTCTTAAAAACGGGATTCGGATCCAAGATATCTACAGATATTCGGATCCGAAGCCAAAACTAAAAGATAGTTTTAAAAAAACTAATTTAAAAAAGTTTCTAAAAATTATAAAATTAATTACAAAATTATATTTTAATTTATTTTTAAACAAAATAAAAAATATATATTTTTAAAATAATATAAATTAAAATATTAAAAAAATGTTTTTATTAAAATAACTTAATATATATATATATATCATATTTATATTTTAATATATATTTTAAATATATTTATTATATAGGTCCAAATCTTAATCTGGATCCGGATATCTGGATTTTAAAATTTTAATATTTTGATTCTTTGGATAATTTTTGGAACGGATTTTAATAGATCTCAAAACATATCTTGATGGATCTTGAAACAGATATCAGATCTGAATAATAATTTCATCCCTATTTAATAGTATCAAATGAAAAGTTTAAATTATGCAAAATAAGTTAGAAAAAGAAAAAAAGAAAGTAAAAAACCAAAGCGCTCACAAACTCTTCCTTAGCATCAAATTTAAAAAAGTTCTTGGTTAATCTTCTTTCCTCTGACCTCTCTCTACGCTCTTCGTGAAGACTCCTCATCTTCCCCTTCTTTCTTTTACGCCGCCGGCGTCCGTCTTCCCGACGGCGTCGTATGTTCATGTATATAGATCGGGTTCTCTTTTATCTTTTCTTTTTCTCTTTCTCTGTTTATATTTTGTCTCTTTTTCTCGGTTTCCTTCACCTTCGATCTCCTGTCTCCGGTTTTGCTCTTTTCTTTTGTTGAGACGGCGATGGTGCTTCTACCACCGTGGTTCTTGTCTCCTCTCCGATGCTACATCATTTATGGACCACTTTGCTCTTCACGATTCTTTCATCTTTTGTGGGTCCTCTTTACGGCGATTTTGTCGCCTCTTTGGATGCATGCAGTCCTTGTGTTGGTGGCGACGAGATTCCGGTGGTGATTCCTATCTCTTATCTCAACAAAAGCTCTCGGATTCTGGAGTTTGGGTGACGTTTTGGTGGCCAACTCCTCTTTGGACTAGTTTCTCTTGCTTGCTTGATCCTTTTATGCTTCTCGGTGGTGAAGACTGGTGGAAGGCTGGATTTTCTGGCGATGGTGACAAGGATAGGCTTTGGTCTGGCGGCGGGCTCTCTATGCAAGCTAGGATAACATCTTTCCAAATGGGCTTTGAAATGGGCTGTTCTATTCTCCAATGGAGGCCCATATCAATTTTGACTAAGGCCCAATTTCCATTTTTTGGACTTGTACACTAAATAATTGTCCTTTTTCACTTATTGTCGTCATTATATTTATATTAGACTTAGGATTACTCCTTATTAGGATATAATTTTCGCTCGGATCCCCTGTTTTATTATAAATAGGGATTTCGAAGATATCAACATGTTTAGTAGTCTAGAGTTTTCTGGACTATGTTCTCCCATTTTGGAAGTTCTTATCTTTTTAGGACATCTTCTCTTTTTAGGATTTTCTTATTATTTCATATGTGAAGTTATCTATCCCTTGTGGGTCTGTATCTTCTTTGTAGTGGGATTAACTATATCTTCTGGTGGATTGTAATTTTTTTTTTCTAATATATAATATAATTAACGATAAAAAAAAGTAACATCAAATTTAAAAACAGTTATTTTATTATACTTCACATGTGCATATAGTATGCAAGTATAGATGCAACGTGGTGTGTTCTTTATAGATGCAACGTGATGTGTTCTTTATAATTGACTTAATTTGTACTAATTCATAAACGTTTGGGCCAAGAACATAGTAGACCCCAACACTTATTATAATGTCAGAAAATTAATATGCATGTCCCTAACGTGTTGTTCTTTCAACACCCCATGAATATAATGATATACGTGTTGTGTTGTTTATTAAACTAGCCATATATATATATATATATATATATATATATATATCCTAAAAGTTCATTTCGACTCAAGGTTCAGCTGGACGCCGACGTTAAAAGGAGAAAGGACTAAGGAAGATGAGACCCAGATGGCCGACCTGGCGAGCTGGGCCGTCCAGCTCGTGGTCCATTAGGGTTAATTGATGTAATTAGGGTTTTGAGCTTGTATTCTTTCTATAAATACTCATGTAATCACTCCTTAATGATATATGAAATTCTTCTAAGCTTTTACCCACATAATCTAAGAGCTAAACCTAATTATTAAGTTTTGATTCAATATATATATATATATATATATATATATATATTATGATAGTGACATGTCCTTACTGTTAATATCGATGTGATATCTTTATAACGATAGATTTGACAGGGTACATTTTACTTTGGATATGAGGAGTTAATCATTAGCCTAGAAGAACTTACTAATTTCGGTACGAACAACTCAAGGCGAGGTTATTTTGGTGCAAGACGAACTCACTTTGGTGTATCAAAGTTTAGAAAATCTTTTTTAAAGGATAATTTTAAATATTGTTATGGAATATTTACGAATATTTAAGAAGAATATTATGTAAATAGATTTAACCTAATTTTCTATCATATATTTATAAATAAAAGATCATTAAGTTAAATTAGGGATTCATTCGAATATACACACAAGAAAGTTCTTAAAGTTACATTTATTTGTTCAAATTTATTGTGTTGAATCTCTAGTTCAACAATAACCGTATAAGTTTACTTTAACGAATGTTTCGTTATGGTATTAAAGAGAAATATGAGATTAGGCTGGTCTTGAGCATCAAACATGAGCTGTTTCTTTTACAATTTTAAATTTTAATTAAGAAAATAGCTTATTTTTGAAAATTTTGGTCTATTTCTTAGTTGTAGATTATGGTTATTAAAATAATTTAACATCTTAAGACCGGTCCTGATCTTGGTATATTCATCGACGATGAATTTTATACTTTGTTCAAAATTATATTATTTTATGAACAAAAAACTTTAGACTATAAACAGTAATCAACTAGTACCACTTGTTTAAATTCGAACAATTTCATAAACTTTAACCAAATCAGTTTAGAACTTAAGCAGAAGACGAGTCTATAGTTGTTCTTCCAAACTAAAATTTATTTAAATCTATAAGTTCTATGGTAATAGGAATCTAGTAAGTTTTATGAAATTTCCGTCAAAATTGTTTTGTGAACCACAATCATCTATTTATAAAAAGTAATTTTTTATTTAGCTTCTCATCAAATTAAAAATTTCTAAAATATATTAACATTTTAATTTTTCAAAACATTTATGCTCGTAGTTTTTCTTAATCATTTACATAATAAAATTAATTAATCAATAATTCTAACACATTTAATTATACATGTAACTCCACTAATAAATCTAACAGAGACAAGACTAATTTTAGATTAAATCATAGATCAAAATTAGATTTTAATACAATATACTAAATTAGGAGCTTCTAATCTAGAAAACAAAAAACAAAACATCTTTGCCAGCTTTAAATGTCTTTTAATAGATTCACACGTACACTTGAATTATTATATAAAAAACATTGAACATTGTACAATATACATGTCCATTTCTCTAGAGTTTTTAAGTATACAAAAAACCAAATATGAGTCTTAGTTTGGATGTGAACCTCAAGGTTTTAGAGGATATAACATCAAATGTGAAGCAAATACAAGACAATTTATTAAAAGAGATACTCACACTTAACGCAAACACTGAATATCTTCAAAGTTTCATCAATGGAAAATTCGATAAAAAGATCTTCAAGAAGAATGTACCAATAGTAACATATGATAATGTTAAATCTTACATTGATCGTATCGCAAATGGAGAATCTTCTGATATCTTATCAGCTAAACCCATTTTTGGATTTCTCATAAGGTATGTGTTAAAGTTTTAGTTTTTAGACGTTTTCTTTATTTTTTTAGTAAATAATTTTTTTTTATCATTGTTTTGTGATTTTGATAGTTCGGGAACAACAGGAGAGAAAGGGAAGATATTTCCTTTTCATAATAAATACTTTGAAGATGTGATTTTCAGTCTAAAGCTTTCCTCCTTCCTTATGTCCAAGTAATTATTATACATATATTCTATTTTTAAAATTATATAAATGGATGAAGACTGATTTAATAGCGGTTAAATCTATTTGTTTTAGATTTTTTTTTTCTTTTTTTGGGTGAAGAAACCCAAATCTTTAAAGAACCAAACATACTAAAATCGTGAAATTATGTTTCCATCAAAATAAAAAATAATATATATGCTTTTTGCTATGAACTCAAAAATCAATAAATTATTTAATCTTTTTATTATAAAAAAACCATAAAATTAAGTTTTTTATAAATAAAAAATGCTAAAGTCTTATTAAAACCGCAATATGTTGCATAAAATTAAAATTATGTTTCGCCATTAAAACCTTAACTTACTTTTTTGTTCTAACAACATAATCAAGTTTTTCTTTCAAAATCGCAAAGTTACGTTATTTTGCAAAAACTGCAAAATAATGTATTTTCACCAAAGCATATATTTTCGTGTTGAACTTTCAAATCGTGTTTTCTACCAATATCACTTTTTAAGACTTTTTACATATATTAATAAAACTTTTTAATCGTAAATAATATGTACATTGATTTTTTAACAAATTTCTCAATAAATATTATGTAGAAAATTGAAAATATCTATCTTTTAGAAACAAATTTAAAATCCAAAACATCCATCTTTTAAAAACAGAGAGAATATTATTTAAATTATAACAGATGAAAAATGTCTTTATGGACATACCCATTTAGATATGGACATACCCATTTAAAAAAAATTCTAAATTATCTCCTAATTGGTTTGCATAGGCATGTTGATAATGCCAAGCAAGGAAAGAATTTGACATTTCATTTCACAAAACCAAAATCAACAACTCCCTCTGGTCTAAAATTTGCATCTGCAACTACAACTCTTTTAACTAGTCATTATTTCAAAAACCAGCCACAAGAAGCTACTATCTCCTTAACAAGTCCTTATGAAGTTATATTTTGTCCAGACAACAAACAAAGTATGTACTGTCATATTTTATGTGGCCTTGTCCAAAGAGATGAAGTTGTGACTATATCAGCTACTTTTGCTTCTGTATTGATTCGAGCAATCGCATTTTTCGAAAAGAATTGGCAAGAAATGGTTAGTAATATCAGGACAGGTCAACTTAGTAATTGGATTGAAGATAAAAGTTGTAGAAGATCTGTCTCTTTGGTCCTTGGAGGACCAAATCTTGAATTAGCTGATTTGATTGAACAAGAATGTAGCAAGAACTCATGGAAAGGTATTATTAGAAGAATTTGGCCTAAAGCAAAATACATTTCAAGTATTGTTACTGGTCAAATGGCTTATTACATTCCTATGTTAGATTTCTACTCCAATAAACTACCTGTGAGCTCTTATGCTTATGTTTCTTCTGAAACTGTGTTTGGGATTAATGTGAATCCTTTCTGCAAACCACAAGATGTGTTGTACACATTTCTGCCTAATGTGTCATATTTTGAGTTCTTAGTTGTGAATGATGAGGTTGATAATGTTGAAATCGTTGATCTTGAAGATGTGAAGTTAGGTTGCTACTATGAGCCACTCATCACAAATTACACTGGTGAGTTATATATACCCATAAAAATGATATATATATATATATATATATGTATATATATATATATATATATATATGTTATGAATGACTCAAAACTTTATTATTATTTTAACATGAGGCATCTTTAAGAAAAGAAAATTAATATACTACAAGAAAACTTCGGCAAAAGTGACCGGAAGGCCTAACGGATTTGTGACAGATTTGTCCGTTAAGTTTTGGTTGTTTTCTTGTAGTGATAAGTTTATATTCTAAAGATACCAATAAAATATTTTCCTTTCTAAAATATCACAAACATAAAAGTTAAATTTTAACGGTTAATAATATAATTTTTTAAGTTTACAAATTAGAGTTTAGAGTTGATTTTGAATGGATTAGGGTTTAGTGTTGGAGTTTAAGGTATATATTTGAATTTATAAAACTATTTTAAGTTTGTAATAATTTTTTGGAAAATAAAAAAATATATTTTGTGATATTTTCATAACAAAATGCATGATATTTTTGGAACCAAAAACTAAAAAAAAAAATGATATTTTTGAGAAAATTCACTTATTCGAGACATTAGTTATGCATTATGTTTGATTTGAATCATGTGGTAACATAGACAACACTAGCATAAACCACTAAGTGTAATGGTTCAAAATAGGGCTGTAAATTCGGTTTAATCGGTTCGATTTAGGTCGGTTTTTTCGGTTTTTGAATTTTGTGTCGAACTAAACCGAATAAAATTTCGGTTCGGTTTGGAAATCGGTCTATTCGGTTCGGTTTTTGGTTTTGAAGTTTTGTTTATTCGGTTAATTTTCGGTATAAGTTTTTGTTAATTTTTCTGTATTTTCGGTATTTTCGGGTTTTTCCGGGTTTTGTTCGGTTTTTCGGTTTATTCGGTTTGTTTTTTTATTCGGTTATTTTAGGTTTATTGGTTCGGTTCGGTTACCGAAATAGAAATTTGTTTGTGCCGTTTGAAACATAATTTGGTTCGGTTCGAAAAATTCGGTTCGGTTTATATTCTCAGCCCTAGTTCAAAACTTTAAACTAATGTTTAAATTTTTGTTTGTTAGGTTTATACAGATATAGAATGGGAGATATTGTTCAAGTGGCTGGATTCTACAACAAAGCACCTCAATTTAAATTTGTACAAAGGAAAAGTGTTGTTCTAAGTGTTCATTTGGAGAAAACAACAGAAGAACATATTCTAAATGCTATGACTCAAGCAAGAAACATTCTTGAATCATCTAATTTGATGTTGTTTGAGTTCACATGCATTGTTGATCTTGATCACTATGTCTTTTACTTGGAACTCAAATCCATAAACAACAACAAAGAGCCTGATCTAGATGGTGAGTTACTAGTTGAATGTTGCAATGTAGTAGAGAAATCACTAGATGTTTCTTATTGGAAATATCGATCTAAAGATGGACCAATTGGAGCATTAGAGATAAGGGTTGTGCAACAAGGAACATTTGATTCAATTATGGACATTTATATCTCTAGAGGTGCTACTATAACTCAATACAAGACACCTATATGCATGAAATCTATTGAGGCCTTGGAAGTTCTTAAAAATAGTGTTCTTGTTTGTGGTTTTAGTAGCCTTTCCTCTGCTATTTGAGTGCTTATCAACTTCCACAAGTTAAAAGTATTGAAACAATAGACTATATATATATAGTTGTGTGTGAAATATATGGAATCCACTAATAAGTCTTTTCTTTGATTCTGTTGCTAATTAACAAGAGACTATATTTTTTTTTTGTAACATATTGTATTAAACTAAAGAAGATACAAATCCATAAATGGTAGATTATATCCCATCAAAAGGAAGATACAAGCCCATATTAGGCAATTCATATTGGGCAACTCCTCTCATCAAGAGAGGACATACGTACTCTATATCGGAGATTAAATAAAAGTCTCAAAAGAGACCACGGAAATTAGAAAGACATATCTTTGTAGACCGACAATTTACTCTCTTGATATCCGAAAGAGTAGGTTTACAACAATTGCAGGATTTTAATCCTGGAGACAAATCCACATAGATTTGCATCCCTCTAACTAATAACAATAAGTTGACACTTATTAAGAACTTAAACCTAGGATACTTAAAAGATTTACATCAAAATAAACAAAGAGTTTGGCCAACCAGATAGCTAGCCCAAAGGCCCAAAATCCAAAATAGAAAGCTGACAGTCGTCCATGCTACAGCCGAACACCAGGAAAGTTGCCCTAGCTTGCCGTGAAGTCCATTCAGCGCCACAAACCACCAAACCATCCTCCATGTATATGACGATTCCGATCAGCCACCACGCGAAACCATCTATAACAAGGATAAGACTACATCTTCGAGAGAGCACCACCCAAAGAAACGACAGCTGCCAAAATCTCTCCCAAAACCAACTCGATCCAAACGATCAAAACCACAGTCGAAACAGCCACCACCACCGAAATAGCCACCACCGGAGAAAACCAAAGCCTGCATGTCGAGCCAATTGCCACCACCAAAAACATCATGAGATGTGACGGAATCGCCACAAGAAGGTCTTGTAAAAAATCAAAGAAAATGAAACGCCATGTGGAACCAGACTGGATGTGACAGCGAAGACACCGGAGCATGCATGACGAGGTCGACTCTGTTGTGATGGTGACGGTGAAAAATGGCGGCAGAGCAGAAATCGAGAAGAAAAATGGGGAGAATGACGAGAAATAAAGAAATAAAGGGGCCGCTGAGCGCCGGTACGAAGATCGAATGCCAGCGGCGGAGCACATGCAGAGAGGAGATCAATCGGAAAAGAGAGAGAAGCGTATAGAGAGAGAAGCTAGAAGAATATAAAAGAGACTATATATACGTTTGGTTCTTATACAAAATTTTCAAGATTCAAAAATCAAAGTTCCCTCCCTCACTCACTCAACCATAAAACTCAAAACTAATTTCATTTTTATCCAAGAAAAATCTAGAAGACAAAATTACTTTATTTTGCAGCATAAGTGAAAGCAAAAGAACAAGAGAAGAACAAAGTTCAAGGCAAGGAGAAGTTTTCTGGAATTAGTCAAGCAAATTTCAAGTTCAAGAGATATTCAGCACAAGTTGTTTAAGTATGGAAGCTTCAAACTATTTAAGCATTTCTATCCCCCTTCTCTCTCTACTCTTCTTCTCTCTTTTTTCTCTTTTTCTCTGATATTTTCATATTTGAGATTCTTGAGACCGTTGAGGGGTAGTACGGAGCTCCACTGCCGGCCGGCCGAGCCACAACCTCCTGCACTGCGATCCCCGGGCTCGCCACCAAAATTCAGAGCCGGCAAGCTCACCCTATTCATCTGTCGCTCTCTTTCTCTTCGGATCTTCCTTCTCCCTCTCATCTGAAATCACAAAGACAATGGTTCACGGATTTAGTCGCTCATCAACGGTGGTTTCAGGCCACAACCAACGCTATGAGGTTTTCATGGAAGTATGCGGTGGTGTTAGTAGGATTTTTCCGGGTCAATTCCTATTACACTATCATGTCGTTGTAGTGATAAT